>ML383742.1:509-58654 GCA_005239525.1 Nicotiana knightiana
ATGCTTTAGACTACTCGTACCTTTTTTATAATAGGCACGGTGTCATATTAAATGTGTGACTTTGTGTAATAGGCATAGTTTATGGAAGAGGGCATTTTATAATTGACATGAAGAAGACGTCTCAACTTCATGATAATGCAATAGAGTGATAGGAATTTTGCACATGTTTAAGAATGTTTCCAAGGAAAGTTTTTTGTTTGAACTTCCATGACATTTTACATGTGTTTGGTTATCGTCTAAAACTCATGTTTGCAACTGTTTTTGTTTAACAGATTTGATATACTCTTGTATTTCGTAACTGTTTTTCATAGGTAACAGTTTTTCGATATTAATACAAGGAAATAACTATTTTTTACTAGTAACAGTTTTTATAAAGATTGGGGTTTTTACCCGCAACTGTTTTGGAAACAGTTTTCTAATAAGTACGAGGGAAATGTTTTCTTATTCGTAACTGTTTTTATTTGATAACAGTTTCTTGAACAAATACAAGGGTTCAGATCTTTCATCCATAACTGTTTTATTCGAGAACAGTTTTTTGAATGAGTATATTGATGATGATCTTTTACCCCTAACTGTTTTTGTTACAACAGTTTTGAATAAGTATAAAGATGTACATTTATTTCTCGTGACTAACATTTTGCCTATAAACCTGAATATGTTCAAAGGATTTTGCTTTTTGCATTAGGCTTTGTATTTGGGTGGCTCTTTTGATTTTTTTCGATTCTGCTCGTGTCACTTGTCTCATTGGGTAGATGGGTCTTTAGGCTCGAGCTTTTGACTTTCTGATAGTCTTCTTTGCTTCGTCTTAGTCTTCCATACTGTATAGTCCCCCAAGTGTTTGAGCTTTGAAGAATGAAATCTCGAGCACTTGATTATTCCTTCCTTGTGGTCCTTTTCCTGAAAAGGAAAAACATTCCGGAATCGAAGGTATAGCTTTTTAGATGATGACTGCTTAACCCCTTTTAAAACGTCCATCAGAAAGTGTAACCCTAGACTAGGAATTGTGTTATTTCCTCGCGTCTTTGCAGGTCTAATATCATCATCTGGTGATGGGTTAGCTTTGTGCCTATCATCTAAAAAGTTAGTAAATTTTTAAATGTTCAAAATAAAATCGAACGTGTGATACCTGACGGCAGGTATTCTTTTCTTTTTATAAGTAATACTTCTTTAGAT
Organism: Nicotiana knightiana; assembly: GCA_005239525.1. Classification (NCBI taxonomy): domain Eukaryota; kingdom Viridiplantae; phylum Streptophyta; class Magnoliopsida; order Solanales; family Solanaceae; genus Nicotiana; species Nicotiana knightiana. The sequence goes on from ML383742.1 coordinate 1,683, forward strand.
GGATGGCATTCCAGCTTGTTGGTAGAACTCTGCCGTCCATAGCTTCCAACTCATAGGCGCCTTTTCCAGCTATCGGTCGGATTTTGTAAGGTCCTTCCCAGTTTGGATTTAGCTTTCCTGCACCTGCTTCTTTTGTTGATTGAAAGACTTTTTTGAGGACGAAGTCCCCAATTTTAAAGTACCTGAGATGAGCTTTACGGTTGTAATAACGCTCTATGATTTGTTTTTGAGCTGCCATCCGTATCAATGTTGCTTATCTCCGTAGTTTGGCAGGTCCAAGTTGGTCCTTAATTCATCGTTGTTTTCACCTTCCATGGCTGTCGAGAACCTTATACTTGGTTCGCCAATCTCTACAGGTATTAAAGCTTCTGACCCATAAACAAATGCGAACAGAGTTTCTCCCGTGGCTATTTTTGAAGTCGTTATGTCTGCCCATAGTACCGCTGATAACTCATCAGGCCAGTTTCCTTTGGCTTTATCCAACCGCTTTTTTAGATTGTTGATGATGACCTTATTTGTTGACTCAGCTTGACCATTAGCCACGGGGTGGTAAGGCGTTGAGGTGATCCGCCTTATTTGCCAACTTTCGAAGAATTCTATGATTTGCGATATGAATTGTGGGCCATTATCATACATGATCTCCTTTGGTATTCCAAAATGGCATATTATGTTTTGCCATAAGAAGCTTTTAACTTCCTTTTCTAGCACTTGTTTGAACGCTTCTGCCTCTACCCATTTTGTAAAATAGTCGGTTAGTACGAGTAAAAACCGTACCTGTCCTTTAGCTGTGGGAAGAGGTCCTACTATGTCCATACCCCATTTCATGAAAGGCCATGGGGATATTATTGGATGTAATAATTCCGCTGGTCGATGCATGTTATTGGCAAACCTTTGGCATCTGTCACATTTGGATACGAAATTCTCGGCTTCTTCTTCCATCTTAGGCCAATAGTATCCGGCTCTGATTAGTGTTTTCACTAAGGATCTAGCCCCTGTGTGATTTCCACAGTGTCCTTGTGGACTTCTTTCATCACAAATTCCATTTTGTTAGGTCCAAGGCATTTAGCTAGGGGTCCCCCGAACATCTTGCGATAAAGCAAGTTGCGAATAAGGCAGTACCGTGCAGCTTTGCAGCATGGTGCTTGAGCCGCTTTCCTATCTTCAGGTACGGTGCCATTCTACAAAAAATTAAGAATTTCGTTTCTCCAGTCCCAGGTTAGGTTGTTGAAAGTTACCTCATTCCTGTCTTGGTCTATTATTGAATGAAATAGTTGAAAGACAATTGTATTGTCTTTGTTCGTTACTTCCGTGACTGCTGTGAGGTTAGCTAATGCATCTTCCTCTGAATTTTCTTCTCTAGGTATTTGCACTACCTTCCATGTTTTGAATTGTCTCACGAGCTCCCTTGTTTCAAGATACTATTGCATTCTAGTCTCTCGAGTAATGTAAGTCCCATGTATCTGATTTACTACCAGTTGGGAATCATTGTTGACCACAATTTTCTCGATTCAGAGCTCTCATGCAAGTTCAAGCCCTGCAATAACAGCTTCTTACTCTGCTTCATTGTTAGTGATATGATAACACTTTATAGTTTGCCGTGTCTTTTCACCCGTGGGTGATATCAAGACTATGGCTAAGCCATCGCCTTTTATATTTGAAGAACCATCGGTGAACAACGTCCACAGGCCTGGATTAACACCGTTAAAGAGTTGTAACTCTTTTTCTACTTCAGATACAATTCCATTACTAAAGTCAGCAACAAACTCAGCTAGTATTTGAGACTTAATTGCAGTCCTAGGCTGATAAATTATCTCATGCTCACTTAATTCTATGGCCCATTTGGCTAATCTTCCTGACAATTCTTGTTTATGCAGAATATTTCTTAAAGGATATGAGGTCACAACAGTGATTGGGTGGCATTGAAAATAGGGTCGTAATTTTCTAGATGCCATTATTAAAGCTAAAGCTAACTTTTCCAGATGCGGATATCTAGTCTCAGCATCTAACAAAGTTTTACTTACATAATAGGTAGGTGATTGTTTACCTTTTTCTTCTCTTACCAATACTGCACTTACAGCAATTTCTGAGACAGCCAAGTAGATGTACAATATTTCCCCTTCTTTTGGCTTTGAAAGAAGTGGTGGTTTCGATAGATAAATCTTCAGGTTCTTGCTGACATTCTTCAGTCCATTCGAAATGATTCTGTTTTTTGAGAACTGAGAAGAATTTAAAACGTTTTCGAAAGATCTAGAAATAAACCTACCCAAAGCTGTTATTCTTCCTGTCAGTGTTTGAACCTCATTTTTATTTGTTAAAACATCAGGTATTTCCTCTATGGCTTTAATTTGAGCGGGATTTACCTCTATTCCTCTATTTGATACAAGGAAACCCAAAAATTTGCCTGATTGCACTCCAAAAGCGCATTTCTCTGGATTCAACTTCATATTATACCTGTGTAAAATATCAAAAGCAGTAGATAGGTGCTGGAAATGCTCTTGTGCTTGTGTTGATTTTACCAACATATCATCGATGTATACCTCCATCGTTTTTCCCAGATGTTCTTGGAACATCTTGTTCACTAGCCTTTGATAGGTGGCTCCAGCATTTTTTAGGCCAAAAGGCATGACTTTATAAAAATAAGTTCCCCTATTCGTGATAAAGGAGGTTTTTTCCTCGTCTAAAGGATCCATTTTAATCTGATTATAACCAGAATATGCATCTAGAAAGCTTAATTGTTCATGACCTACGGTAGCATCAATCATTTGATCTATATGAGGCAATGTGAATGAATCTTTGGGGCATGCTTTGTTTGAATCAGTATAATCTATGCATACACTCCACTTGCCATTCTTTTTAGGTATTACTACGGTGTTTGCTAACCAGTTAGGGTACGTTACCTCTCGTACCGAACCAATCTTCAAGAGTTTCTGTACCTCTTCGTCGATCACTTGGTTCTTGAATGGTCCTTTCTTTCTTTTATGTTACTTAATAGGTACGAAGGATAGATCTTCATTTAGTTTATGAGTCATCACTTCTGGTGGGATGCCTGTCATATCTGAGTGGGACCACGCAAAACAGTCTACGTTAGCCTTTAAATAATCAATTAATTTACCTCTTCGAGTGGGGCTTAGCCTCGTGCCTATATACACTTTCTGCTCAGGTTTTTGTTCAGATAACAGAACAGCTTCAAGCTCCTCCGTAGTTGTTTTGATGTGCTCATCTTCCTCCGGTTCATGAATGACGTCCGGTGGAATCCACATCTGTGTGGTATAGTACACCTTCCGTGGTAACTTGACTCTTCTTCTCGTAAGTATTTTCTTTCGTGCCTGTTTCAACAATAATATCTTTTGTACCTATTTGGGCAGTAATGTTTTTCATGTATGTTTGGGCGGTGTTACCTGTTTGGGAGATTTCCTTATCTCGTAATTCTTCCACCTCTATTTTCTTGTTGTAGTGTACCACAGAATTTATATTTTTTGCGGTCTGCTGATCTCCTTTGATTTGTTGAATCCCCCATTCAGAGGGAAATTTAATTACCTGATGCAACGTGGAGGGTATCGCTTTCATGTCGTGGATCCATGGCCTTCCAATGATCACGTTATAAGCCATGTGTGTATCGATGACTTGGAACCTAGATCTTTTGACCACCCCCTCAGCATATGTGTTAAGCTCAATTTCTCCTTTTGTTATAATCGTAGAGCTATCAAACCCGGATATGGCTCGTGCTTTTGGGATTACTTGATTCCCTAGTAGCATTTCTTCCACGACTCTTAGTAAAATGATATTGACTGAACTGCCTAGATCAATCAACACTCTTTTCACATTAGTGTCATCAATAAGTAGAGATATTACCAGAGCATCGTTGTGCGGAAGCATTAATCCGCTGCTATCTGCATCATCGAAGGCTATATCGTCTTCTCCACGAGCATGTTTCCCGTGTGTAATTGTGAACTTTGTGGTTGTTTTGCAAATCACTTTGTTTACTTCTTCACCCCCGTATATTACGTTAACGGTTCGTTTTGGAGAAGGAGGCTTCGGGGGCTCCTGCCTATTCCTCATATATGCATGTTTACCTTTATCACTAAACAATTCTGTTAAATAGCCCTGTTTTAAAAAATTTTCTACTTGACCTTGTAAAAATCTGCAATCCGCAGTTTTGTGCCCATGATCGTTGTGAAATTCACACCAGTGATCTGGGTTTCTTCTATTTGGATTTGACTGCATCTCTTTGGGCCACTTAACCTTGTCTCCCATGTTCTTCAATATTGAGACAAGTTCAGTAGTACTTACATTGAAGGTATGATTCCCAATTTGAGTACTACCTCTAGGTCGTTCATCTCGATCTTTTCTGGATCTAGACGAGGATGAGATTACATCTCTTCCTTGTAGTCTATAGTCCGGCCTAGAATTTTCGAACCTGGGGCGGATATTGCGTCCTGAGGGTCCTAAGTAAGGATTGTACCTGTTTTTACCTGATCTTCTATCTGATTCAGGATATCTGGATCTGGAATGATCTTCATCTCTCGAACGAGCAATGATATCTTCTTCTATTCTGAGTTTAGTGATGTACCTGTTATATACATCGTTCCATGTTGTAGCGGGGAATTCTGTTAGATTCTCCTTAAGTCGCCTGGTGGCTTCTGAGCTTCTATCATTCAAGTTGCTTGCAAATGCCATGGCTACCCAATTATCAGGCACCCTGGGTAACTGCATTCTTTCTCGTTGAAACATATCTACAAACTCACGGAGTAGTTCCGTGTCTCCTTATTTTATTTTGAATATGTCTTCCATTCTCTTCTCAACTTTTTGTGCACCAGAGTGTGCTTTTATAAACGAATCTGCAAGCTCAGCAAAAGAGTCAATAGAATTTTCAGGGAGAAGAGAATACCAGGTTAGAGCCCCTTTGGTAAGTGTTTCCCCAAATTTTTTGACAAGGACTGATTCAATCTCTTGTTTCGTTAAGTCGTTGCCTTTTACCCCAGTAGTGAAAGTAGTCACATGGTCGCGTGAGTCTGTTGTTCCATCATATTTGGGAACATCGGGAATTTTAAACTTCTTGGGTATATTCAAAGGTGCCGCACTTGGCTTCCACGGTTGTTGAGAATATCTATCAACATCGATGCCTTTGATGACAGGTGGTACACCAGGAATTTGTTCGATGCGATCGTTCTGCTCCTTCATCTGTTTCTGCATGGTTAGCAGTAAATTTTGTAATTCTGAGTTATTAGATATACCTGGTCTCGTTTCGAGAGATTCATTAGGAGTATCTCCTCTTCCTGAGTTTGCCAACCCAGATTGAGGATTTTCCATGGTGATGGTGTTATTGGGGGGTGGCATTGGTGGTGTAGGCAACGCTGCTGATAATCCTCTCAAAAATTCTTGCAAAGCTTGGCTCACATACTCTGCAATCATTTGCTTTACATGATCTTGTTCCACAGTTTGATCATTATTGCCATGGTTGTTATTGGATCTTTCTGGGGATTGTTCCCTCGAACCACGTGGGGTTCCTGAAGGTGATGGAACTGGGGTTCCACTTCTTTGCTGGTTGTTGTCGTTGGGGTTTGACATAATTCAAAGGATATCACTTGGAAAGTAAACAAAGATTATAAGATTCCCGGCAACGGAACCAATTTGTTTAACCAAATAATTAGACCCTTTGACTAAAGCTTATTTTTAAGATGAATACGGGTTACTGATAATCAAGATAATGGGAAAAATGAATAATAGACAACATTAGAGAAATAAAAGATCGAAGTTGATTGTATTCGAGAATCAGATGCCTTTACAAGCTGTATTCCCCTCCCTTATATAGGAGATTCTTATAACGTACGACTCCTGCTATGGTTACTCATTAATGACTAATTATGACATTAGTGAGGCGTTACAAAGGATAATGGTAATAGGGGTTCAGTTACATAACGTTTGAGTAATCAATTGTGGGTCCTTGAATCTTCCCGTAGCTTTGTCTAGATTCATTCTGACCGTGCCTCTCTCCCGTTTTGATCAAGTTGAATTTCCCGTTGATGATAAGTTTGTGGGTTTACTGAACCGTGACTCTTTGTACCGTACCTCTTCAAAGAGTTACGTCCAGTGGTCGTGTTTTCCTGTGTTCACGTGATTGGCTGAGTTGTCAAAAGCTGGATTATGTGTGAAACTCTTTTTTACCAATATAGTGTTTACGATACATTCCGGTTGGTTTCATTGTGAAATGATAATTGATAGAGTTTATGCATAGTACAGCTTTCTATTTACAATTTTTGAGACATAAATATCTTGAAAGTCTTCGACCTAAATTATGAAATCTTTTTTATAAATAAGGAGATGTGATTGTCGTGTGGGAGCGGGTTGCACGCCGCAACAAGGAGTAATAAGGGTGGACAGGCGGGATCGGGTTGCATGCCACAACAGGAAAATAAGGGTGATATATATAAGGAGGAGCAATAAGGGTGAACAGGTGGGAGCGGGTTGCGCGCCGCAACAAGGAGCAGTAAGGGAGGATATTCATGTTTTACTGATTTTATGGTAAAGATTGGAAAACTCATTGTTTTATTTAACGGTTTTCATACTCTATTTTTTTACTGTGATTTAAATTCGAAATTTGGAAATTTTAGTAAGAATTGGTTATAGTTGAGACCTGGAAAAGTTGACTGGGTTATTTTATTTATTGCTGCAAATTACTGTTTATTTAGTTGAGTATTTCCTTCTTGTTTTATTATACGTTGTATTCAGGTTATATTATAAATACCCCGATGTAGCCTCGTCACTACTTCGTCGAGGTTAGGCTCGGCACTTACCAGTACATGGGATCGGTTGTACTGATACTGCACTCTGCCCTTCTTGGGCAGATCCATACAGAGCTAGGTGGTAGTAGTAGCTGATATTGTTCTCACGGAGACACGAGGTAGATTTGCTGGCGTCCGCAAATTCCTGGAGTCTTCTCCCATTTATTCATTTATTGTTTTACATAGTTCGAAACATATATATATATATATATATATATATATATATATATATATATTCTTTAGGCCCAATGCTTGTAGTATTCTTTAGTAGTTCGCGAATTGTGACTCCAGACCCTGGGTAGTTATATATATTAGCATTAGTTTGTGGTTCGTTCATCATTTCAATTATTATTCTTGATTCACTTAATGGATAGCATTAATTCCGCATCATTTTAAACTGCTTACTCATTATGAAATGAATTCTTAAAAGGAAATGGTTAGATGGACTCTAACATTGGCTTGCCTAGCAAGTATGGTGTTAGGCGCCATCACGATCCCGAGGGTTGGGAATTTGGGTCGTGATAAGTTGGTATCAGAGCACTAGGTTGCCAAGGTCTCACAATTCATGAACAAGCTTAATAGAGTCTGAAGGATTGGTACGGCGACGTCTGTACTTATCTCTCAGAGGCTATGAAGTTAGGAAGAAACTCATTTTATTTCTACTCTGTCGTGCGGTTCTTGTTATCTCAAATACTGATAGAACTCTTCTATTCTCTCGCAAATGGCGAGAACACGTGCTTCTTCTTCCGCGGACCAACAATCAGTTCCTTCAGCAGCAGCAACTCCTGGGTAGGGGCAGAGGCCGAGGTTGTCATGACCCAAATCCTAATTCAGATCGCGATGGCGCCCAACACCGTCGTCAGGAAAGCCGACACTAATTATCTATAGAGTCTAGTTTGTTTTATATAAAAGGATTTTCTTATCTCAAAATAATTTAGCCATAAAGCATGGAATGTAACACATAGTAGGGCAATTTAAGTTACGAAGACCAATAATCGACTTTAATAAATTACATCACCAAAAGAATAGTCTACCAACTGTGTGTGCCAGGAACTAGTGTCACAAGTCTGCAGGTATCTAGTAGAGTAGAATCAAAAGAATAACAAAACTATGCTACTGTCTAAGAAGAGATAGACAGAATAGCAAAAGAAAGTCTCCACAGTGCTGCTGAAGATCTCCAAGAGAAGCAGCTCACCGTGAAGTCCAAACCAAGTATAAGTTAGGCACGAGCTACAGACCGATACCTAGATGCACCTGCCTAAGAACCTGTACAATTAAGTACAACATGAGTACATAAACAATATGTACCCGGTAAGTATCCATTCTAATCTCAAAGAAGTAGTGACGAGAGGTCGACGTGACATTACTAGGGTCAAACTGATATGTTTTAAATGTAGGGCTAAGCAGGAATGACAATCATGAATAATAATAAAGACAGGAACATTGAATATCCTTTACAAATATCTTTATGTGTCAAGTTCTCTATCATGCAAATTGCCTAGTTTTCATTTTTCATGATATTCAACAGATACATGATCACAGAACACCCAAACAACTAACAACACAAAACATGTCGTGAACGTACGGCCGATACGCGAAAATAAATGTACACTGCCGAAGGGTCAAACGGCTCGAACCATAGATGCATCTATTACACCGCTCAAGAATCGAACATGCGACACGATTGACATAATAGTAGGGCTACCTCGCTCGCGAATCATACATGCGACGCGGGTACCCGTATATATACACATAATTAACAGGAAATCAGGAAAGTCAGTAGAGAATATACTTACAGAGAAGGATTCAATAACATAAATTTCAGAATGTAACCTCCTAGATGTTCACTTAATAATTCAAGGATATTAGGCAACCTAAATTAACATTTAAGATTATAGATACAACACATAAAGCATGCTTGTGAATCCTAAAATACCCGACATGACATAACAGTAGCGACGCACGGACTCTCGTCACTTCGTGCGTGCTTAGCCCCCACAAATAAGGACATGCAATTATTTATATTCACCTATGGAGACAATTCCCTCTTACAAGGTTAGAAAGGAGACTTACCTCGTGTCAAGCCTACTCTCCGGGTCAAGAACTCGCCCGAAACTCCAAATTTGTCGCCCAAGGACTCGAAACTAGCCAAATATTGCATAAATAAATCAATCTATACTCAAAAGTATGAAATTCCCCTATTTAAATGATTATTTCAACCTAAATTGTAAAATTCCAAAATACACTCCCAGCCCACATGCTCGGATTCTGAAAATTTTCAAGGAAAACAATCGCTCATAACCTAAGGATCAATATTATATAGTTTTTGCATAATTCCATAACTAATTCCTTGGTAAATTCTCATTTTTATCAAAACCCTAGGTTTTACTCTAAACCCATGATTTCTACTAATTTTGTGTGTTAATCTACCCAAGAATTCACGTATTAAACTCACTTTATGGAAGGAATTATTTACCTTACAGTAGCTAGGTCGAATCTCTCCTTTGCAAGCTCTCAAAATCGTCCAAGATGAAGAAAATGGTTCAAAAATGGCTAAATCCCGTATTTTAAACAACCTCACTACCTTCAGGTTTTTCGCACCTGCGGCTCGCGGACCGCACCTGCTGTCTCGCATCTGCGAGAAAGATCTCGCACCTGCGGAAAAATGGGAAGGGGCAAGTGGGCGCACCTGCGGAAGGGAGTACACACATGCGGCTCCGCTTCTGCAGGGAAATGGCCCGCACCTGCAGAACTGGGCAGCCCCCTCTGAGGCCGCACCTACGGCTGGTCCCTTCGCAGGTGCGATCGCACAAGATCTGGTGCACCAGCAGTTCTTCTAAGACTGGTTTTGGCCTCGCGCGATCTCCGAATGGAATCCAGGCCCACCCGAGGCCCCGTCCAAATATAGCAACAAGTCCTAAATCATAATATGGACTCGCTCGAGCCTTCGAAATGTCCGAAACAACGCTAAATCTAAAAATCATACCCCAAAACCTATTGGATATTACTTAAGAACTATAAGTTCTTGAATTCTCCTTCAACACGCCGAACCTACCTATCCTACTCGGTATGACACCAAATTTTGCGAGCAAGTCATAAATGACATAACGAAACTATTCCCGGTCTCGGAATTCCATTCGGACCTCGATAACCCAAAATCACGTTCTAAACCTTAATTTTTGAACTTAAGGAATCATATTTCACTATTTGGCGCCGAAACGCATCCGGGTCATCCAAAACCCGTTCCGAACATACGCTCAAGTCCGAAATCATCATACGAACCTACCGAAGCCTTCGAATCTCGATTTCGAGGTCGTTTACTGAAAATGTTGGCCGAAGTCAAACTAGGCCTTTAAGACCAACCTTAAGGAACTAAGTGTCCCTATACCACTCCAAACTCCTCCAAGCCTCGAACCACCCGTCCCCGCAAGTCATAAATCAGTAAAAGAAACTACGGGGAGTCTCATTTAGGGGCACGAGGTTCTAGAACACAAAACGACCGATCGGGTCGTTACATTCTCCACCTCTTAAACAAATGTTCGTCCTCGAACAAATACCTGGAGTGTTGAATAAGTGTGGGTATCTTCTCTGTATGTCCTCCTCGGACTCCCAAGTCGCCTCCTCAACTGGTTGACCCCTCCACTGGACCTTTACGGTGGAAAATCTCTTGGACCTCAACTGGCGGTCCTGCTTGTCAATGATGGAAAATGGCTCCTCCTCGTAACCCAATCTCTCGTCTAGCTGGATGGTGCTGAAGTCTATCACGTGAGAGAAGTCGGCGTGGTACCTCCATAGCATGGATACATGAAAGACCGGATGAACTCCTAATAAACTAGGAGGTAAAGCAAGCTCGTAAGCAACCTCCCCAACTCGCCTCAATACCTCAAATGGACCTATAAACCTTGGGCTCAGCTTGCCCTTCTTCCCAAACCTCATAATACCCTTCATCGGCGAGACTTTCAATAGGACCTTTTATCCCTCCATAAATTATACATCACGCGCCTTCTGATCTGCGTAACTCTTCTGCCTGGACTGTGCTGTGCGAAGTCTCTCCTGAATCAACTTCACCTTCTCCAAAGCATCCTTCACCAGATCAGTGCCATATAACTTAGCCTCGCCAGGATCAAACCACCCGATGGGAGAACGACATCGCTGACCATACCAAGCCTCAAATGGAGCCATATCAATGCTGGATTGATAGTTGTTATTATAAGCAAACTTGGCCAAAGGCAAGAACTGGTCCCACTGCCCTCCAAAGTCAATCACACATGCTCTGAGCATGTCCTCCAATATCTGAACCGTCCACTCCAATTGCCCGTCGGTCTGAGGGTGGAATGTTGTGATGAGCTCTACCCGGGTGCCTAACTCACTCTGTACTACTCCCTAGAAATGCGAGGTGAACTGAGGACCTCGATCTGATATAATGGACACAGGCACACCGTGCAACCGAACTATCTCCCGAATGTATATCTCGGCCAACCTCTCAGAAGTGTAAGTAGTGTTTAACCCAAAAAATAGTTTTCAAGGTCAAAGCAATAATTTTATGTGACGGGCCACAAGCAACCGATTCAATCTGAAAAATATAATTTTTGTTAATGCAAAGTGATAGAGAAGTTAAAAATAAATTCAATGATAGACAATATAATAAAAAAAAGCAGAGAAGAAATAATTCGTATTGAATAATCCTTGACAGGATGTTGAACTGAATGGAGCTTGAAGGGCCAAACTATGGCTAGCTTGGGAGCAAGATGATATGAATTACAATGTACATAATTATAGAGAAGAAAGTTAAATGTTTTGATTGTGATAAAACTATGTCTATTTATAGGGATAAATCTAAGTAACCATTCTCCTTGAATAATGGGTCATTATGAGCATTTACTCAACCCATCCATTACTTTTGGAAGACTTGTAACAGCCGTGTAAATGCTGAAATTTCGTAACTGATGAGTTAATTTCATAACTGATGAGTTAATTCCATAACTGATGAGTCAATCCCGTGGCTGATGAGTTACTCCCGTACCTGTTGAGTCAATCTCGTGCCTGCTGAGTCAATATCGTGCATGTTGAGTCAATATCGTGCCTGTTGAGTCAATCTTGCAATTGATTGCCTTGTTCTGACCATTACAATAGTTTATTGCATTTATTGCACGTTACATAATTGATTTGTAACTGATGGAGTAATGATGATAAATCCCATATAATCCGGGATTAATTGATTCCTTCCTCATTTGTAATTATGAGATATTCTCTCGCACCTGTTCCGAGCTATTTATGATGACCAGTTCCGAGGCTATCAGGAACGGTATAAGTATGGTCGGTCCCTAGGGTGTTTCACATATCATCTTATATGTCATTCTTTACTTTTCTCCAAGCTTTGTTGACACGTGCTGCCCTTTAATAGACCCACATGGCGAGTCTATTTTTCGCCAATACAGATAGTCCCCTCACTTTCTGGTTATTCACTCTGATATGATCGGGAAGTGGAAGATTTTATCCTTTTCTCCATTGCCTCTGCCTCATTAAAAACCTTGCCAAAAAAACCCAGTAGGGACAAAAACGGGACGAAGGAAAAAAGAGTGCAGAACTTAGAGATTCATATGATAACTTCAACTTTTATGCTCGTTTCGTCAATAATCAGTTGGTTTACTTCTGTCTTGTTTCGGGGTTTGAAGACAAATGTTTTCCTCATGTTTGGAAAGTTCGATATATAAATTTCAGCTTTATTTTCTGCCTACTTTAATGTTTGGGTTTTTGTTTCACCCGTTTTTATTTGACTTTGCATTAAAAATGCTTCAATACTTCGTGTCTTTTTTAAACGAGCACGATTTATAAAAGAGGGCCCTTTTTTATCGACACTTAATGAAGAAGACGTCTCAACTTCATAATGGTGTAAATATGCAATAGAGAGATAGGAATTCTTCACATGTTTCTCTTTAATAATGTTTTAAAGAAAGTTTTTGTATTGAACTTTCGTAACATTTCACATGTGTTTGCGTATCATCTATAACTCATTTTCCAACTGTTTTCTTTTAACATATTTGATATAAACTTGTATTTCGTAACCTTTTTTTCTTTTGCAACAGTTTTTTCGAGTTAATACAAGGGAATAACCATTTTTGTTTATAATAGTTTTTAAATATAAGGGTAGAATTTTTACCCACAATTGTTTTCATTTACAACAGTTTTTGAATAAATACAAGGGTATATCTTGCAACTCTTGACTAAATATTTCCTTTAACCTGAACATTCGTTTACATCCACGAGTGTTTTCTTTGTAGGTTTTTGAATCAGGATTGCGTTTTTAGCTCTTGACTTTGCTCTTAACTTTCGTTTGTTGGGTAGACCTTAGGCTTGACTTGAATCCTTCCCTTCCTAGTCTTTTTTGCCTTCTATAGTCCCCCAAGTGCTAGAGCTTTGAAGTATGAGCACTTGATTATTCCTTCCATGTGGTCCATTTCCTGAAAAGGAAAATACATACGGGACTCGAAGGTTTATACTTTTTAGATGATGACTGCTTAACCCTTTTTATTTCATCAAAAGGATTGTGACCTAGACAGGAAATTCAGTTACTTCCTCGTGTCTTTCGGGTCTAATATCATCATTTGGTACTTTAGAGAATTTATCCGAGTACTAACTTTTTATGGCACTTTATGAATTTATTTGAGTGCTCATATTTAGTCTTACAGACTTGAAATATATATTTGGATGCATCGTTACATGTGCGATGTCTTAATGTTGCACCCTTGGGTGTCTAACTTTTAAATAAAAGAGGACCTTTTATTTAAACGCTATGACAAGGACGTCTCCTTTGCATTCAGGCGTAAAATAGGATCGATTGATCTGAGTAGACTTTTAGTCTGTGGAAGTATTAATTCTGGTAGGATTTCCTGGAATATTGATCTCGGTAAGACATTGTGTCTGAGGGAATATTGATCCTAAATAAATATAGATCTTAGTAGATTTGTCTTGAAGAGACATTAAATCTGATTGAATTTTTAATCCAAATTGGAGTATATGAACATACTTCCGAGTAGAGAGGGACACATGTCCGAAATAATATTTGAGATGTTCGGGATAATCGATCCGAGTCATAATATAATTAGCAATTAAGAAAGGCTTTTTAACTTGAATGGTCGTTGTTGGACCGAATATAAGCCATGTGTTTGTTCAAAGTGAACTTTATTATGATGGCATATTTGCATACATTTATGTTGACTTGAACATAAAAGTCTCGTTTATTATCGTAGGATTCTGGACTCGACATGGAGTTCTCGATCCTTTTTGTGTAAGAGAAGTATATGCATTTTTTAAAGATCTCATTCAACATTGTTTGAAGTGTTTATGCTTGATATGAGCAATACAACTAACCGAGTTGAGATTGTGGGAAATAATGTGAGAATACTCTTAGAAATTTATCTCCCAAAGCAATCGATTTTTTGAATCACTTATTATAATGTCAAGTCGGATTGAATGATCTTCCAGTATAAGTGATCTCCCTAGTGTTTGAGTTTTGAGGTATGAGAACTCAAATACTGAAATCATAATTTGACAGTCCCCCGTTTAATAATCGGGGTAGGATAGCTAGTTCCAATGTTGATGGACTTTCAAATGGTCCAGTTACAGCATAGAGACGGTATTGTAGCTCTTTCTTTATTTTTTACTCTGGTCGGGAACTACGGAGGTTCCAAAAGTTTATCGAGGATCATGCGATATCTTGCCTTATTACCGGAGTAATTTTTACGGCTTTCTTTGTAGATTTCTCGGGTCATATATTTTTTTTGTTTGGTATAATGGAATTTTAGCTTTTCAATCCTTAATATTCTCAAATATGATTCTCCTTCAGTAAGGCATTACCAGATGAGACACACTCATAGTTTTCGAGAGCATGCTTGTATGTGGGTAAAGTCTCATTCTGCAAGTAATCAATGAAGTTATTATGCCAAAATTAAATTAGTTGGGCTTACCTCATTTTCATTCTAATTGATGATAGATCAGGGATCGCTCAGATAAGGGATGACTCGATCCTGATATTGTTTGATCTGGAAATGATATTTCTCAATAAGAGTCCGGAGTTGCTTCTGGAGTTAGTGATATCAGCAATAGATCCGAGACTAGCACATCCGACTTGATTTTCTTGGGTTGCATAGTTTTCTTGGATTTGATCAATCGTCAAATCAATACTTTTGCTCTGAGCCCCCCAGCTAATTCAAGCATGTATCATATGCTTTATACTCATCTTTATTGTCAGTAACAATTAACTTTTGTGAAATCTAAATACTTTTCCTGATAGGGATTAAGCATTGTCCTTAACCCATGACTTTTAATACTTTTGGACTTAATTGTGTAAAAGGTCAAGATCCCGAGAATTATCTCAGAAATAACATGTACTTTAATTTCAGCTTCAGTTAATATGCTCAAGCAAAGATTAGTCATGAAATTCGCTAGAATTGTGATTTTATGGTCGTATGTGGCTGATAAATAATATCATATTCCATAAGTTTGACTACTCATTTAGCTAGCCTTGCTGACAGTTCTCGTTCATGCAAAATATTGTATAATGAATATATAGTGGCTACGAGAATTGAATGATATTGACAATAAAGCCTTAGATTTAGGGCAATAGAAATTAATGCCAACTTCTCGAAATATAGATATGTAATTTCCAAGTCTAAGAGCATTCTATAATAGATAAGAGATTATGTACCTTTCTCTGCTTGAATTAATATTGCATTTACCGAGACATTCGAGACAATGTGATATACTAGCGATCATCTTTCTCCTCGAAATTTTGAAAGTGATGATGGGTTGATGTTAGCAACGAGTCCGAATGATTCGACTTTTCGGACTAAACCCACCTTCGAGGTTCCATAACTTAATCTTTTATTATTTGGCTCTAGTTTCTTCTTTTTCTTGACCGGATTATACTGCGGGTCAATATTGAGCATATAAACCATTATCTCCGATGGTACACCTTTTATGGTTACAATGGTGGCAAGCAAAGCAATTTGCATTAACACGTAAAATTTTAATCAACTTACCGTTAAACTTGGTGTCGAGTCTCGACCAACATAAACCTTCCTATTTGGGAAGCCAATGATAGTTTCTAGGTCTTCAGCATTTGACCTCGTGGCTTTTGATTCTTTCGGTTCAATGATTGTATCCGAAATTATTTGTGTAATTGTCCATGCCTTATTAATGAACCTTCTTCCTCATAGTCTTTAATTATCCATCCCGCACCTGTTTTCCAGTTGTCAGGTGCGGTATCGTTATAAACAATCTCGTGGGTGTTTTACCCATGCTTTTCCTGACCTTCATTCTTCTCCTGTGGAAATTTCAATTTAGCAAGGTGATTCCTTACCTGTTCGGGAAGGTTCGGATCCTTTTGAGCCCATGAAGAAAATCTCGTATCTCTTTGCTCGTACCTATTTTTGACTTTCGTTTGAACATCCGTGCCTTTCTCCATTTAAAGCTCGGTGTTGCATATCATTCTCGTGGGATAGTCGGGAATTCCCGGAGGTGTTCTATCTGTTCATTTTGTTCCTTGATCTGTTTCAGTCAAGTTAGAACTAAATTGTGCAAATTAAAATTACCTGATGTATCTGAACTTCATGTCTCGGTATTGTTTGGCGTAGATTCTTTAATAAGTTTCGGTACTAATAGTTGTGGTACCAATATGCCGATGTACATTCTCTATTTTTCTTTGCTTGTTGCTTACATATCAGATCATGGCTATTATTTCCTTTCTCATGGTAAAGCCATCTCAAGCTTGGTTGTCCTCAACTGTGTTGATTGGCAAATTTCGGCCATGATGAAGGTTAAACTGAAAGCAAGCAAATATCAACAAAAATTATTAGTATCTTTGGTTGAATAGAAAATTTGCTTGAGTTCCTGGTAACGGAACCAAACTGTTTAAACCAAAAAATAGTTTTCTAGGTCAAAGCAATAATTTTATGTGACGGGCCACAAGCAACTGATTCAATCCGAAAGATATAATTTTTGTTAATGCAAAGTGATAGAGAAGTACAAAATAAATTCAATGACAGACAATATAATAAAAATAAAGCAGAGAAGAAATAATTCTTATTGAATAATCCTTGACAGGATGTTGAGCCGAAAGGATCTTGAAGGGCCAAACTATGGCTAGCTTGGGAGCAAGATGATATGAATTACAATGTACAGAATTATAGAGAAGAAAGTTAGATTTTTTGATTATGATAAAACTATGTCTATTTATAGGGATAAATATAAGTAACCATTCTCCTTGAATAATGGGTCCATTATGAGCATTTACTCAACCCATCTATTACTCTTGGAAGACTTGTAACAATTGTGTAAATGCTGGAATTTCGTAACTGATGAGTCAATTTCGTAACTGATGAGTTAATTCCATAACTGATGAGTCAATCCTGTGGCTGATGAGTTACTCCCGTACTTGTCGAGTCAATCTCGTGCCTGCTGAGTCAATCTCGTGCTTGTTGAGTCTATCTTGCAATTAATTGCTTTGTTCTGACCGTTACAATCATTTATTGCATTTATTGCACGTTACATAATTGATTTGTAGCTGATGGAGTAATGATGATAATTCCCATATAATCCAGGATTAATTGATTCCTTCCTCATTTGTAATTATGAGATATTCTCCCGCACCTGTTCCGAGCTATTTATGATGACCAGTTCTGAGGCTATCTAGCACGGTATGAGTATGTTCGGTCCCAGGGGTGTTTCACATATCATCTTATATGTCATTCTTTACTTTCTCCAAGCTTTGCTGACACGTGCTGCCTTTTAATAGACCCACATGGGGAGTCTATTTTTCGCCAATACAAGTAGTAGCTACTGGAATGAAATGTGCCGACTTGGTCAAACTGTCCAAAATAACCCACACCGCATCAACCTTCCGCAAAGTCTGTGGCAACCCAACTACAAAGTCCATAGTGATGCGCTCCCATTTCCACTCAGGTATAGTCATTTGCTGTAGTAGGCCTCTGGTGCTCATACTTAACCTGCTGGCAATTTTGACATCTGGCCACATACTCCACTATGTCTTTCTTCATCCGCCTCCACCAGAAATGCTGCCTCAAGTCACGATACATCTTCGTAGCACCAGGATAAATAGAATACCGTGAACAGTGAGCCTCCTCTAGAATTCTCTCCCTCAGGCCATCAACATTAGGGACACATAAGTGACCCTGAATTCTTAGAACACCATCCTTTCCAATAGAAACCTCTTTGGCACCACCCTGTAACACTGTCTCCCAGTGAACTACCAAGTGCGGATCATCAAACTGCCGAGCCTTGATCTCCCCCAATAATGAAGATTGAGCAACGAAACGTGCAAGAACTCGACCGGGCTTTGAAAGGTCCAACCTCACCAGGTGATCAGCCAAGGACTGAATGTCCAAAGCTAGAGGTCTCTCCTCTGCTGAAATGAAAGTCAAGCTACCTATACTCTCCGCCTTCCTTCTTAAGGCATCTGCAACCACATTCTCCTTGCCCGAATGATAAAGAATAGTAATATCATAATCCCTCAATAACTCAAGCCATCTAAACTGCTTCAAAATTAAGATCCCTCTGTTTGAACAAGTGCTGCAAGCTGCGGTGGTCCGTATAAACCTCACAAGGCACCCCATACAAGTAGTGCCTCCAAATCTTAAGAGCATGAACAATCACCGCCAACTCCAAATCGTGCACGGGGTAATTCTTCTTATGAACCTTCAGCTGATGTGAAGAATATGCAATAACTCGCCCCTCCTGCATCAACACACATCCCAGACCAACGCGTGAAGCGTCACAATAAACTGTATACATCCCAGAATCGGAAGGCAACACCAGAACTGATGCTGACGTCACGATTTGGTGGCATGCCTGGAAAGTCTGAAGGAAATACATCGGCAAACTCTCGAACTACTGGCACTGAATCAATCATCGGGGACTCGACGGTGGTGTCCCGCACATAAGCAAGATAAGCCAAACAACCCTTGGCATGGAAATAAATAACCCGACCGGCTGCACTGACTAAGGAACCTCTCCACTCCAATCTTGGCAACTCAGGCATGGCTAGAGTAACCGTCTTGGCATGGAAATCTAAGACAGCGTGATAAGGGGATAACCAATCCATGCCCAGGATGAACTCAAAATCAGTCATATCAAGTAACAGGAGGTCCGCTCCAGTCTCGAACCCAAAGAATGTAACCACACAGGACCGATAAATGTGGTCCACAACCACAGAATTGCCCACAAGAGTGGACACATAAACAGTAGTGCCCAAGGACTCACGAGGAATATCCAAGAAATGAGCAAACAAGGCTGATACATATGAATAAGTGGATCCTGGATCAAATAATACCGATGCATCTCTACCGCATACTGAAATAATACCTATGATCATGGGATTTGAGGCCACTGCATCTGGTCTAGCCGGGAAAGCATAGAATCTAGTTGGAACGTCGGACGACTGGCCTCCACCGGAATGAATAGAAGCTGACTGGGATCCCCCTACTTGGACTCCACCTCTAGGACGACCTCTACTAGCATGTCCTCCATCTCTGGGTGGTCGAACTGCCGGTGCTGAAATCATAGGCTGATGACTCTGCTGCACGGCCTTGCCCCGAAGCCTGGGACAAGTCCTCTTAATACGTCCTGGATCCCCGTACTCATAGAAACCTCTCAGCACCATATCATGCTGCCCTGAAGAACCCTGAATAACTGGAGGACGGTATGAACTCTCCTGAAATAAGGACTGGTGGACCCCTGATGACCAGAATACCCGCCGGAAGAACCCTGAATGGCTGGTGGATGGTAAGAACACTCCAGCATAGCACTGAAATAAGGCCTTGTTGGAGCACCTCGAAGAGGTGGTGGGAGTGATGAATATGGGGGCCTACTAGGCTGGCCCCTACCAAACTGACCTCTACCCCTGGCTGGAGCACCTCTGAAATCTCCAAAAAATCTAACTTTCTTATCTTGTTGCCCCTGCTCTCTACTCCTCGACCGATAACCCTCAATCCTGCGAGCAATCTCTACCACAAGCTGATAAGGAGTCCCCATCTCCACCTCCCGGGCCATGTTGGCCCTAATACCTGAGTGCAACCTAGCTACGAATCTCCGCATTCTCTCTACGTAAGTAAGAAGTATCATAAGTGCATGATGAGACAGCTCAAAAAACCTAGCCTCGTAGTCAGTCACTGATATCTGACCCTGCTCCAGCTGCTCAAACTGATACCGCAGATCTTCCCTCTTAGAGGGTGGGATATATCTGTCCAGGAATAACTGAGTGAACTGATCCCAAGTGAGGGGAGGAGAATCTTCCGGTCTTCCAAGAATGTAGGACTGCCACCATCTACGGACCCTGCCCTCTAGCTGAAAAGTAGTGAAGTCAACTCCATAGGACTCAAGTATCCTCATGTTGTGCAGTCTGTCCCTACACCTATCAATAAAGTTCTGGGCATCCTCATGACGCTCGCCTCTGAAGACAGGAGGGTGGAGTCTGGTCCATCTGTCTAATAGCTTCTGCGGATCACCGTCCGCAGCTGGTCTGGGCTCTGGTGCTGCTGCTACTGGATGGACCCCGCCCATGGGCAGTTTACCCAGGGTCTGGTATACAGCTGTTGCATGTCCTGCGGCCTGGGCAGTAGGGGTCTGTACTCCCCCTCCCGCGTGGGATGTGGCCAGATCCATTGGAAATAAACTAGCATGAGTCATGGTGTCCGTGATCCGCATCATACGGCCCATGACCTCCTGAAATCCAGGCGCCCTCATGAAGTCTATGGGGCAGAATCTGCGGCGAGCACCTCGCCCTGCTCCTCAGTGATGGGATCCTCTGCTGGATCTGCTGGCGGTGCAACTGGAATAGCTCTAGGACGCCCTCGTCCCCTACTTCAGGCTGGTGCCCTCCCCGACCTTTTCCACGGCCTCGGTCGGCTGGGGTAGCGGCCCCTCTCGGGTCTAGACTATCGGTTGTGCACGTCCTCACCCTCTACGAGAGAATAGAAGAGTGAGATTAGCATACTATCAACTGCACGATAGAAGGTGAATAAAGAGAGATTTCTTGCCACCCAATAGCCTAAGGGTGGGCATATATCAGGTAAAACTGATCACCCAAACCGTTAATTCTTTATTGGGTTATCGGTATTGGGTTATTGGGTTAACGGTTCGGTAGCGGGTCAAAAAAAATATTTATTGGGTTATCTGTTATTGGGTAAAAACCGATAACCCAATAAGAAAGAACTAATTTACTAATTTACCCTTAAGTATATACATACTATACTATACTAAGGTTTTATTTTCATAATTCCTCTTCAATTCTCCGCCAGTCTCAAATCCTATTCTCAAATCTCAATTTTTTCTGCCGTAGTACCGCACCCCTACTTACCTCAGTTCACTGCCAGTTTGCCTCACCAGTTCTCCGCCAGTCTGCCTCACTAGTCACCACGGCTCACCATCAATACTCAGGCCGGCACTCGTCAGTCGCATCGTGTAAGTTTTGGCTTAGTATTTATCTATTTGCTTCTTGTGCATTGTTTTGATATTTGCTTACTCTTGTTCTTCTCTCATGTTTGGCTTTTTATGCTGATGAATGATGATTGTTTTTTTCTTTGATTTATTCTTCAATTGGAATCCCCTCAATACTAGTCCCACTATAATGGAGGAGTAATCTGTGTCTTCTTTTCTTCCCTTTATCCACTCCCTTGAGGGCATTCATATAATCTGTTGTTTGTTCATTAAAAGTGACAATAATAATCAGTAGAATTTAAAGAAAAAGGGACTTTTGATTACTGTATTTGTAAAATCGTTCTCAATTTTATTCTATCTTTAAATATATGTTTTACTTGAAGATAATTGAAAACTCGACACTCGACAGTTTTATATATTGCGAAATTATTTTAGTTGTTTTATCTTATCAGTTAAACTGATAACCGAACCAATAATGATCAATAACCGATTAACTGATAAGAGATAACCAGTATCTTATCGATTTGGTTATCGGGTTATGATATTTGTAAACCGATAACCGATAGGCAAAATCGATAATGTTCAAAACCGAACCGAACCAACCGATGCCCACCCCTACTATAGCCTCCCGAAGATAAATACAGATGTCTCCGTACTGATCCATAAGACTCTACTGGGTTTTCCTGTAACACGTGAGACCTACGTGAACCTAGAGCTCTAATACCATGTTGTCACGACCCAAATCCTAATTCAGGTTGCGATGGCGCCCAACACCGTCGTCATGCAAGCCGACACTAATTATCTACGGAGTCTAGTTTGTTTTCTATAAAAGGCTTTTCTTATCTCAAAATAATTTAGCCACATAGCATGGAATGTAATCATAGCAGGGCAATTTAAGTTACAAGACCAATAATCAAATTTAATAAATTACATCACCAAAAGAATAGTCTACCAACTGTGTGTGCCAGGAACTAGTGTCACAAGTCTGCAGGCATCTAGTAGAGTAGAATCAAAAGAAAAACAGAACTATCATACTGTCTAAGAAGAGATAGACAGAATAGAAAAAGAAAGGCTTCACAGTGCTGTTGAAGATCGCCAAGAGAAGCAGCTCACCGTGAAGTCCAAACCAAGTATAAGTCAGGGACGAGCTCCGGAACGATACCTAGATGCACCTGCCTAAGAACTTGTACAATTAAGTACAGAAGCGAAGCATGAGTACATAAACAATATGTACCTAGCAAGTATCCAGTCTAATCTCGAAAAGGTAGTGACGAGAGGTCGACGTGACACTTGCTAGGGTCAAAATGGTATGTTTTACATGTAGGGCTAAGCAGGAATAACAATCATGAATAATAATGAAGACAGGAACATTGAATATCCTTTACAAATACCTTTATGTATCAAGTTATCTATCATGCAAATTACCTAGTTTTCATTTTTCATGATATTCAACAGATACATGATCACAGAACACCCAAACAACTAACAACACATAACATGTCGTGAACGTACGGCCGATACGACGTGAAAATAAATGTGCACTACCGAAGGGTCGAATGGCTCTAACCATAGATGCATCTATTACACCGCTCACGAATCGAACATGCGATGCGCGTGACATAAAAGTAGGGATACCCCGCTCGCAAATCATACATGCAACGCAGGAACCCGTGTATATACACATAATTAATAGGAAATTCAGTAGAGAATATATATAGCAATCCTGTTTTTGATGTGTTGGATCATTTGGTTTGGGTCCGGAGTGGTTATAGTGAGGGTTTAGGCATTTAGACTTTTAAAGTAGCCTAATAGTTGAGGAAGTCAACTGAGAGTTGACTTATTAGCAAACGACCTCGGAATGTTGATTTTATAGCTCGAATAGCTTCGTTAGGTGATTTGGGACTTAGGAGTATGTTCAGAATATTTTTGTGATGCCCGGTGTAGAATTAGGCTTGATTTGGCGAAAGTTAGTTTTTGGCGATTTCCGATTGGTAGTGGAAAATAGGCTATCGAGGTCGGAATGGAATTCCCGAAGTTGGAACAGTTTTGTAAGGTCATTTTGGATGTGTCTGCAAAATTTCAGGTCAATCGTAGGTGTTTTGGTTGGTTTCGACGTAGTTGGCGAAATTTGGAAATTTCAAAATTCTTAGGCTTGAATTTGATGTAAATTTGGTGTTTTCGTGTTGTTTTTGGTGTTTTGAAGGCTCGACTAAGTTTTAATGATGTTATGAGATATGTTGGTATGTTTGGTTGGGGCCTCGAGGGGCTCGGGATTGATTTCGGATGGTTGACGGGAAGTTTGGAGTGATTCTTGGTAATTTGCAGGTTGCTGGTTGCTGGTTGCTGGTGTTTTTGCACATGCGGAAGGGGAGCCGCAGGTGCGGTTCCGCAGGAGTGAATTGGGCTCTGTAGGTGCCAGATTTGGCTATGTAGGGAGTGGTCCGCAGGTGCGAGGAGTTTGTCGCACCTGCGATGTCGCTGGTGCGGAAGGTGCATCGCACCTGCGAAGCCGCAGGTGCGGAGAAATGGTCGCAGGTGCGGGATTGGCCCGTTAAGTGAGTTTTTCACAGGTGCGCACCTAGGAATGCAAGTACGGGTCCGCAGGTGCGGCCAATTGTCCGCAGGTGCGGAAATGACTGGGCAGAACAGTATAAAAAGGACCCTCCACGAAATTTCTTATTTTTCATCAATTTGCATGCAGGAGGAGTCCATTGAAGGCGATTTCGAGAAGGAAATTCAATATTCTTCAGCAAAATTAAGTTCTTTGGTCGTTAATCTCGTTCCTATGCTATTTTGTTAGGATTAGGCTTGAAAATATAAGGATTTGAGTAGGAAAAAGTTGGGAAAATGGGAGGAAAGAATTGGGGTTTCTTTTGAGGTTTTGGGTAGGCTATCGTGATCCGATTTTGATGATTTTGGTATGAGTAGAATCGTGGGAGGATGAGGGTTCTAGTGATGTGAAAATTATCGGATTCCGAGACGTGGGTTTGGGGCTCGGGTTTGGCCGAATTCCGAGATTCTTGTTTAATTTGATGATTTTCGATTGGGTTGAGTTCCTTCGATATATATTGATGATGTTAAACTGGTTTTCGCTAGATTTGGAGCAATCGGGAGCCAATTTGAGGGGAAAAGGCACAGAGGACTAGTGTTGTGGCCCGGTAGAGGTAAGTAATGGTCTTAAATCTTTGTCCTGAGGGTATGGAACCCCGGACTGCACTATTTTCTCACTGAATTTGGAATGATGCACATGTCGGATGACGAATATGTGGCGCGTACTGATTTTTGGATTGGACTAGGTCCTCTCCGCGGCGACTACTAAGTTGCATATTTACCCAAAATCTTATGTTAAATTATGTTCTAAATATTTGTGAAATATTTGGGCTATAAGCCATGTTTGGGGCCTCGTGCCGATCTGTTTAGACCCCTTTGAGGGCGTTTTACTTTTGTTTTCATCACTACCTGTTGATGATTTTACTCAGCATCATTGTACATACTGTTTTATTTTAAACTCAGCCTGATTTACACTACATGAGCATTAAAATGATGTTTTCGGGTCGAGTACCCCGTTTTACTACTTCGCCCGATGGGATTTTCGAGTGGTTCCACCGAGTGTGGCCGAGGGCCAAGAGTGATGGTGAGGTGCTGAGTGATATTAGCGCTTGGGCTGAAGGAGCCCCTCTAGAGTCTGTACACACCCCCAGTGAGCGCACCGAGTGCGAGTGATGAGTGATTGGAAGGCATGAGTGATTGTGAGGTGCTGAGGAGTTGTGAGGCATGCCCGAGGGGCTGATTATGAAACATGTTTTGCCCAAGGGGTTACTTATGATTTTACTGCAGTCATTTTCATACCAAACCTTTGTTTTAAACAAATGTGCATTCTTTAAAGGACTTTTATGAAGTTGATTTTAAGACATGATGGTTTGTATATCTATGTTATACTATTGGAAAGTAAGGTTTTGTATATTGTGACTTGATGGCATTGATTTTCATGTGATTCATTGCTACTTAAACTTGATTTATTTCCATTACTACTGAGTTGGCGTACTCACATTACTCCCTGCACCTCTGTGTGCAGATTCAGGAGCAGATATCGAGCGTTAGCTTTTATATATTGCAGCGGAGGCGGACCGTGGGATATAGAGGTAGATGTTCAGCGTTTGCAGCATCTCCGTTTTCCCTTCCTGTTGTATTTAGCTTTGATTCGGAGTTTTGTATTATAATAGTTTATTTTGGATTATTTTACTAGATGCTCATGACATGTTGGCTCCGGGTTTTGGGGATGGCAGTACTGTATAAAAATTTGGCCTATTATATAAAGTAAATTTATGTATATTGTTATGAAATGCTTGAAACTTAAATGATATTTTTAAAAGGAAAATGTGACACGCGGTAGTCGGCTAGCCTAGTTCCACGATAGGCGCCATCACGACCGGTTAGGATTTGAGGTAGTGACAGTTTGGTATCAGAGCCCTAGGTTACATAGGACTCAACGGTCATGAGCAGGTTTAGTAGAGTCTTGCGGATCGGTACGGAGATGTCTGTACTTATCTTTGAGAGGCTGCCGAACTTTTAGGAAACATTTCTATCTTTCTTGAACTCTTTCGTGCTGACCTATTGATTCTTGAAATCTTAACTTACGTTGTTTCCTTCTTTCACAGATGGTGAGGACACGCCATACCAATCAAGGTGACCAGTCACCGGCTAGACCAGCAAGAGGTCGAGGCTGTGGTAGAGGTAGGGGCCAGCCCGCGCAGTAGCCGGGGTAGTACCTCAGGATCCCCCTATCGATCATGATCAGATCCCCACTGATGGTGTCCTAGCAGGACATGCTCAGGCACCAGTAGTGCCTATGGTTATTCCGGGTCTTCAGGAGGCCCTGTTTCAGATATTGTCAGTATGCACCGGTTTGGCTCAGGCCGTTGCCATGTCTTCTTCTGCCACCACAGCTCAAGTCGGGGGAGGCCATCAGACTCCAGCTGCCCGGGCACCTGAGCAGGCTGCACAGGGTATTCAGGCACCGGGAGCAGCCCCAGCTCAGCCTGCTGCTCCAGTTCAGTATTATGTGGTTCATACTATGCCTGAGGACGAGTAGCACAGGTTGGAGAGATTCAGCAGACTTCAGCCTTCGACTTTCAGCGGTACAGAGGGCGAGGATGCCCATGGATTTCTAGATAGTTTCCAGAGGATACTGTGCACCGCGGGTATTCTGGAGACCAGTGGGGTCTCGTTTGTTACATTTCAGTTTGCGGGTGCTGCCTTTACCTAGTGGAACTCTTTCGAGAGGCGTAGACCGGTTGGTTAAGAACCTCTTGCCTGACAGCAGTTCTCCATGATACTTTTGGAGAAGTATGTTCCTCAGTCCCACAGAAAGGAGCAGCGTAGGCAGTTTGAGCAGCTGCGCCAGGGAGAGTTATCAGTCACTCAGTAAGAGGTGAAATTTTCCGATTTGGCTAGGCATGCTTCTGAGATTATCCCTACTGATAGGGAGAGGGTGAGTAGGTTCGTAGATGATCTTTCTTATCAGCTTCGGTTGTTTATGAATCGGGAGAGAGTATCGGCTGCTTCATTCGAGCAGGTTGTTGACATAGCTCGAGATATTGAGTTTGTTCGCCGCCAGGAGCGGGAGGAGAGGGAGGCCAAGAGGCCTCGTGGTTCGGGCAGTTCCAGTGGTGCTCCCTTCAGGGGACAGTTTCAGCAGGGTAGGGGCCGTTCATTCAGGCCTCCTCAGTCAGGCCGCCCAGCATATAGTGGTGCATTTTTGGGGCAGGGTCCCCGTGGTTCTCAGTCAGGCCGTACTTCTTTTGGTGCCCTCCCAGCTCAGAGTGCAGCTCGAGCACCTCCAGTTCAGGTTTCATCTATACAGGAGTCTTCCAGTGGCCATACAGGTGCTAGGGGTTTCTATCAGTCCCCGCCTCCAGCTCCGGGTAGTTGTTTTGAGTGTGGAGAGTTCGGGCACGGGTGGAGGCAGTGTCCCCGCCGTTCCGGTGGATCTTCTCAGCAGAGGGGCCAGCCATCGACTTCAGCTCCAGTCACTTCACCGCCCGCCCAGGTAGCCAGGGGTGGTGTTCAGTCAGCCAGAGGCCGCCCTAGAGGGGGAGGTTGAGCAGGGGGAGGTCAAGCTCGTATGTATGCATTTCCAGCCAGGCCGGATGCTATGGCCTCAGATGCCGTGATTGCAGGTATTATTTCAGTCTGTTGTCGTGATGCCTTGGCTTTATTTGACCCTGATTCCACATATTCCTATGTTTCTTCAAATTTTTCTAGTTTTCTGGGCATGTCCCGTGAGTCTCTAGTCACCTTTGTTCATGTGTCGACTCCGGTGGGCGATACTGTTGTTGTGGACCGTGTGTATCAGTCGTGCACTATATCTATTGGGGGTCTGGAAACTCGAGTGGACCTACTGTTACTCAGCATGGTCGATTTTGACGTGATATTGGGCATGGATTGGTTATCTCCGTACCATGTTGTTCTTGATTGTCACGCTAAAACCGTGACCTTAGCTATGCCGGGGTGTTCGAGGGTTGAGTGGAGAGGTTCTTCCGAGTATATGCCTAGCAGAGTGATTTCTTACCTGAAGGCTCAGCGCATGGTTGAGAAAGGGTGTTTATCTTATTTGGCCTTTGTGAGGGATATCGGTGGTGAGACTCCCGCTATTGATTCAGTCCCTATGGTCTGTGATTTTTCGGATGTGTTTCCTGCAGACCTGCCAGGCATGCCACCTGACAGGGATATTGATTTTGGTATTGACCTGGTGCCAGGCACTCAGCCTATTTCTATTCCACCATATCATATGGCACCAGCGGAGCTAAAGGAATTGAAGGAGCAGCTTCAGGAGCTCCTGGATAAGGGGTTCATTCAGCCTAGTGTGTCACCTTGGGGTGCACCGATGTTGTTCGTGAAGAAGAAGGATTGGTCCATGCGTATGTGTATTGACTATCGGCAGTTGAATAGGGTTACGGTGAAGAACCGGTATCCCTTGCCCCGCATTGATGATTTGTTTGACCAGCTTCAGGGAGCCAGAGTGTTTTCCAAGATTGATTTGAGATCTGGGTATCATCAGTTAAGGATTCAGGATTCTGATATCCTGAAGACTGTTTTCAGGACTAGTTATGGTCATTATGAGTTCTTGGTTATGTCATTTGTGCTGACCAATGCCCCAGTTGCATTCATGCAATTGATGAACAGCGTGTTTCAGCCTTATCTTGATTCCTTCATCATTGTGTTCATTGATGACATCCTGGTTTATTCTCGNTCAGTGAGGGGATTCAGGTTGATCCAAATAAGATAGAGGGGGTGCAGAGTTGGCCCAGACCGTCCTCAGCTACAGAGATTAGGAGTTTCCTTGGTTTGGCGGGATATTACCGTCGCTTTGTGGAGGGATTCTATTTTATTGCTTCGCCTTTGACCAGATTGATCCAGAAGGGTGCTCCATTAAGATGGTCTGATGAGTGTGAGGAGAGCTTCCAGAAGCTTAAGTCAGCATTGACTACAGCACCAGTACTAGTTTTACCTGCTGGTTCGGGTTCTTACATAGTTTATTGTGATGCTTCTACAGTTGGCTTGGGAACGGTATTGATGCAGGACGGTATGGTGATTGCCTACGCGTCCAGATAGTTGAAGGTGTACGATAAAAATTATCCAGTGCAAGATCTTGAGTTAGCTGCCATTGTTCATGCCTTGAAGGTTTGGCGGCATTATTTGTACGGAGTGCAGTGTGAGATTTTCACTGATCATCGCAGTTTGTAGTATCTGCTGATGCAGAAGGACTTGAATTTGCGTCAGAGGAGATGGTTGGAGCTCCTCAAGGATTATGACCTCACTATCTTATATCACCCGGGGCAGGCCAATGTAGTGGTCGATGCCTTGAGCCACAGAGCAGAGAGTTTGGGGAGTATATCCTATCTTCCAGTAGTAGAGCGGCCATTAGCCATTGATGTTCAGGCCTTAGCAGGTCAGCTGGTGATATTGGATCTATCAGAGCCCCCGCGGGTGTTGTCTTGTGTGGCCTCCAGATCTTCTCTTTACGATTAAAGCACGCCAGTATGATGATCCACATTTGCTTGTTCTTCAGGACAGGGTATGTCGCGGTGATGCCAGAGATGTGGCTATTGGTGATGATGGGGTCATGAGGATGCAGGGCCGGATTTGCGTGCTCAATGTAGATGGGCTTCGAGATTTGATTCTAGCAGAGGCTCATAGTTCGCGGTATTCCATCCATCCGGGTGCCGCGAAGATGTACCAGGATTTGAGGCAGCATTATTGGTGGAGGAGAATGAAGAAGGATGTTGTGGAGTTTGTGGCTAGGTGTCTCAACTGTCAGCAGGTCAAGTATGAGCACTAGAGACCAGGTGGATTGCTTCAGAGGTTTGATATTCTGGAATGGAAGTGGGAGCGGATCACCATGGACTTCGTAGTTGGACTCCCATGGACTTCGAGGAGGTTTAATGCTATATGAGTTATTGTGGATCGGCTGACCAAGTCCGCACACTTCATTCCTGTTGGTACTACGTATTCTTCGGAGAGGTTAGCTGAGATTTATATCAGGGAGATTGTCAGATTGCATGGGGTTCCAGTTTCTATCATTTCCGACAGGGGCACTCAGTTCACATCTCAGTTTTGGAGAGTCGTGTAGAGAGAGTTGGGTACTCAGGTTGAGTTGATCACAGCGTTTCATCCTCAGACCGACGGGCAGTCGGAGCGCACCATTCAGATTTTGGAGGATATGTTGCGTGCTTGTGTGATTGACTTTGGTGGTTCATGGGATCAATTTCTGCCACTAGAGGAGTTTGCATATTTTAACAGCTATCAGTCGAGTATTAAGATGGCTCTGTATGAGGCTTTGCATGGTAGGAGGTGTAGGTCTCCGGTTGGTTGGTTTGAGTCGGGCGAGGCTAGGTTATTGGGCACAGACTTGGTTCAGGATGCTATGAGTAAGGCAAAGTTGATTCAGGAGCGGCTTCGCACGGCGCAGTCTAGGCAAAAGAGTTATGCGGATTGGAAGGTTCGAGATGTGTCTTTCATGGTTGGGGATAAGGTGTTGCTAAAGGTGTCACCCATGAAGGGTGTTATGAGATTCGGGAAGAGAGGGAAGCGGAGTCCCAGATTCATTGGGCCATTTGAGGTACTTTAGAGGGTTGGGGAGGTGGCTTATAGGCTTGCTATGCCTCTCAATTTATTGAGGATTCATCTAGTATTCCATGTTTCGATGCTCCGGAAGTATGTTGGTGACCCTTCCCATGTTTTGGACTTCAGCACGGTTCAGCTCGAGGGTGATATGTCATATGAGGTAGAGCCAATGGCTACTTTGGGTCGACAGGTCAGGAAGCTGAGGTTTAAGGATATAGCTTCAGTGCAGGTTCAGTGGAGAGGGCAGCCGGTGGAGGATGCCACCTGGGAGACCGAGCGGGAGATGCGGGACAGATATCCTCACTTATTTGACACTCTAGGTATGTTTCTAGACTCGTTCGAGGAAAAACATTTATTTAAGAGGGGGAGGATGTAACGACTCGGCCGGTCGTTCCGCGAGATTCACCCCATTTCCCCTATTTCTGCATTTGTTATATATCGTTATCCTATTTTTGATGTGTTGGATCAGTTGGTTTGGGTCCGGAGTGGTTATGGTGAGGGTTTAGGCATTTAGCCTTTTAAAGTAGTCTAATAGTTGAGGAAGTCAACTGAGAGTTGACTTATTGGCAAACGACCTCTGAATGCAGATTTTATGGCTCGGATAGATTCGTTAGGTGATTTGGGACTTAGAAGTATGTTCAGAATATTTTTGTGATGCCCGGTGTAGAATTAGGCTTGAATTGGCGAAAGTTAGTTTTTGGCGATTTCCGGTCGGTAGTGGAAAATAGGATATCGAGGTCGGAATGGAATTCCGGAAGTTGGAACAGTTTCGTAAGGTCATTTTGGATGTGTCTGCAAAATTTCAGGTCAATCGGAGGTGTTTTGGTTGGTTTCGGCATAGTTGGCGAAATTTGGAAGTTTCAAAGTTCTTAGGCTTGAATTTGATGTAAATTTGGTGTTTTCGTGTTGTTTTTGGTGTTTCGAAGGCTCTACTAAGTATGAATGATGTTATGGGATATGTTGGTATGTTTGGTTGGGGCCCCGAGGGGCTCGGGATTGATTTCGGATGGTTGACGGGAAGTTTGGAGTGATTCTTGGTAATTTTTAGGTTGCTGGTTGTTGGTGTTCTCGCACCTGCGGAAGGGGAGCCGCAGGTGGGGTTCCGCAGGAGCAGACTGGGTTCTGCAGGTGCGAGATTTGGCTGTGTAGGGAGTGGTCCACAGGTGTGAGGAGTTTGTTGCACCTGCGATGTCGCTGGTGCGGAAGGTGCATCGCACCTGGGAATCCGCAGGTGCGGAGAAATGGTCGCAGGTGCGGGATTGGCCCGTTAAGTGAGTTTTTTGCAGGTGCACACCTATGACCGCAGGTGCGGCCAATTGTCCGTAGGTGCGGAAATGACTGGGCAGAACAGTATAGAAAGGACCCTCCGCGAAATTTCTTATTGTTCATCAATTTGCATGCGGGAGGAGTCCATTGAAGGCGATTTCGAGAAGGAAATTCAAGATTCTTCAGCAAAAGTAAGTTCTTTGGTTGTTAATCTCGTTCCTATGCTATTTTGTTAGGATTAGGCTTGAAAATTTAAGGATTTGAGTGGGAAAAAGTTGGAAAAATAGGAGGAAAGAATTGGGGTTTCTTTTGAGGTTTTGGGTAGGCTATTGTGATCCGATTTTGATGATTTTGGTATGAGTAGAATCGTGGGAGGACGAGGGTTCTAGTGATGTGAAAATTATCGGATTCCAAGACGTGGGCCCGGGGCTCGGGTTTGGCCGAATTCCGAGATTCTTGTTTAATTTGATGATTTTTTATTGGGTTCAGTTCCTTCGATATACATTTATGATATTAAACTGGTTTTGGCTAGATTCGGAGCAATCGTGAGCCAATTTGAGGGGCAAAGGCATAGAGGACTAGTGTTGTGGGCCGGTAGAGGTAAGTAATGGTCTTAAATCTTGTCCTAAGGGTATGGAACCCCGGACTGCACTATTTTCTCACTAAATTTGGAATGGTGCACATGTCGGATGATGAATATGTAGCACGTACTGATTTTTGGATTGGACTAGGTCCTCTCAGCGGCGACTACTGATTTGCATATATACTCAAAATCTTATGTTAAATTATGTTCTAAATATTTGTGAAATATTTGGGCTATAAGCCGTGTTTGGGGCCTCGTGCCGATCTCTTTAGACCCCTTTGAGGGCGTTTTACTGTTGTTTTCTTCACTACCTGTTGATGATTTTACTCAGCATCATTGTGCATACTATTTTATTTGAAACTCAGCCTGATTTACACTACTTGAGCATTAAAATGATGTTTTTGGGTCGAGTACCCCGTTTTACTACTTCGCCCGAGGGGCTTTTCAAGTGGTTCCGCTGAGTGTGGCCGAGGGCCAAGAGTGATGGTGAGGTGCTGAGTGATATTAGCGCTTGGGCTGAAGGAGCCCCTCCGGAGTCTGTACACACCCACAGTGAGCGCACTGAGTGCGAGTGATGAGTGATTGGGAGGCATGAGTGATTGGGAGGTGAGTGATTGTAAGGTGCTGAGGGATTGTGAGGCATGCCCGAGGGCTGATTATGAAACATGTTTTGCCCGAGGGGCTACTTATGATTTTACTGCATTCATTTGTATACCAAACCTTTGTTTAAAAGTTCTTACAAATGTGCATTCTTTAAAGGACTTTTATGAAGTTTATTTTAAGACATAATGGTTTGTATATCTATGTTATACTATTGGAAAGTAGGTTGTGTATATTGTGACTTGATGGCATTGATTTTCATGTGATTCCTTGCTACTTAGACTTGATTTATTTCCATTACTACTGAGTTGGCGTACTCACATTACTCCCTGCACCTCTGTGTGCAGATTCAGGAGCAGATATCGAGCGTTAGCTTTTATATATTGCAGCGAAGCCGGACCGTGGGATATAGAGGTAGCTGTTTAGCGTTCGCAGCATCTCCATTTTCCCTTCCTGTTGTATTTAGCTTTGATTCGGAGTTTTGTATTATAATAGTTTATTTTGGATTATTTCACTAGATGCTCATGACATGTTGGCTCCGGATTTTGGGGATGGCAGTACTATATAAAAATTTGGCCTATTATATTAAGTAAATTTCTGTATATTGTTATGAGATTCTTGAAACTTAAATGAGATTTTTAAAAGGAAAATGTGAACACGCGGTAGTCGGCTAGCCTAGTTCCACGATAGTCGTCATCACGGCCGGTTAGGATTTGGGGTCGTGACATTCAATAATATAAATTTCAGAATGTAACCTCCTAGATGTTCACTTAATAATTCAAGGATATTAGGCAACCTAAATTAACATTTAAGATTATAGATACAGCACATAAAGCATGCTTGTGAATCCTAAAATACCCGACATGACATAACAGTAGCTACGCACGGACTCTCGTCACTTCGTGCGTGCTTAGCCCCCACAAATAAAGACATGCAATTATTTATATTCACCTATGGAGATAATTCCCTCTTACAAGGTTAGAAAGGAGACTTACCTCGTGTCAAGCCTACTCTCCGGGTCAAGAACTCGCCCGTAACTCCAAATTTGTCGCCCAAGGACTCGAAACTAGCCAAATATTGCATAAATAAATCAATCTATACTCAAAAGTATGAAATTCTCCTATTTAAATGATTATTTCAACCTAAATTGCAAAATTCCAAAATACACTCCCAGCCCACATGCTCGGATTCTGGAAATTTTCGAGGAAAAGAATCGCTCATAACCTAAGGATCAATATTATATAGTTTTTGCATAATTCCATAACTAATTCCTTGGTAAATTCTCATTTTTATCAAAACCCTAGGTTTTACCCTAAACCCATGATTTCTACTAATTTTGTGTGTTAATCTACCCAAGAATTCACGTATTAAACTCACTTTATGGAAGGAATTATTTACCGTACAGTAGCTAGGTCAGATCTCTCCTTTGCAAGCTCTCAAAATCGTCCAAGATGAAGAAAATGGTTCAAAAATGGCTAAATCCCGTATTTTAAACAACCTCACTGCCTTCAAGTTTTTCGCACCTGCGGCTCGAGGACCGCACCTGCGGTCTCGCATCTGCGAGAAAGATCTCGTACCTACAGAAAAATGGGAAGGGTCCAGTGGGCGCACCTGCGGAATCTGCGGGGAAATGGCCCGCACCTGCAGAACTGGGCAGCCCCCTCTGAGGCCGTACCTGCAAGCGTTGACCGCACCTGCAAGGCATTGACCGTACCTGCAAGGACCAGCCGCAGGTGCGGCCACACCAGATCTAGTGCACCAGCAGTTCTTCTAAGGCTGGTTTTTCCCTCACGCGATGTCCGAATGGCATCCAGGCCCACACGAGGCCCTGTCCAAATATACCAACAAGTCCTAAATTGTAATATGGACTCACTCGAGCCTTCGGAACGTCCGAAACAACGCTAAATCTAAAAGTCATACCCCAAAACCTATTGGATCTTACTTAAGAACTTTAAGTTCTTGAATTCACCTTCAACACGCCGAACCTACCTATACTACTCGGAATGATACCAAATTTTGCGAGCAAGTCATAAATGAAATAAAGGAACTATTCCCGGTCTCTAAATTCCATTTGGACCTCGATAACCCAAAATCACATTCTAAACCTCAATTTTTAAACTTAAGGAATCATATTTCACTATTTGGCACCGAAACGCACCCGGGTCATCCAAAACCCGTTCCGAACATACGCCCAACTCTGAAATCATCATACAAACCTACCAGAACCTTTGAATCTCGATTCTGAGGTCGTTTACTAAAAATGTTGACCGAAGTCAAACTTGTCCTTTAAGACCAACCTTAAGGAACTAAGTGTCCCTATATCACTCCAAACTCCTCCAAACCTCGAACCACCCGTCCCCGCAAGTCATAAATCAGTAAAAGCAACTACGGGGAGTCTCATTTAGGGTACAGGGTTCTAGAATGCAAAATGATTGGTCGGGTCGTTATAGAGGCCATACTAGAGGCCGAGGTAGGGGCAGGACTCAGCCCATTGCTCAGACAGCTTGTAACATGGTTGCCAAAGAAAAAGTTTAAAGGCTCAAAAGGGTTGACTAGGTAAAATATGCACGGGTAGGAAATTTAGGCACAATAGCAGTCCAAGGAAGGCCTAATATCATTTTTCAAACCAAGTTAGTCTAGGATTTCACCTTGAAGCACATTCCAGGAAAGTTGTAGACTACAGATGATGCAAGAGAACTTCACAATAAATCTCACCACACATGTCACATGAAAACTCAAGTGGAATACAAATCCAAAACCCAATTGAAACCAATGAATCTCAAGCAGATCACATATAACCTAAGAAATTATTTTGTGAATAAAAGAGCCAAAAATTGAGTGACAAGAATCTTTACTTCAATCATTTTCTTTTTTCAAAAATAAAGAATTCATATGCCGAGGTTTAAATCATATTGGTACCAAGACAGCCACAAATTGGCCAATGGTCACAACCCCAACTCAAACTACTTATTCTTCCTAAATTAACAAAAAAACTATATCTAAACTACAAGACTAATTCCCTTAAGAAAGTCGCCAAGCTATCCATCATCGAGAAGAGTCGAAACAAAAGTTTACCAAAGGATTACCCGGTTCAAAAAGAAAATTGGCATCCTCGGAAAAAGGACCATGGTGAAAAGAAAACCAAGGATATCGCCGCCAAAATAAAATATACTACATATATAATATAACAATTCACATGAAAACAAAACAACATCACATGAAAACAAAAACAAAATACCAATTCACACGAAAACAAAATAACATCACATCCACAGTTATACAAGAAGCCACCCCCAACTCGAAATGTTGCAATGTCCCCAATGCAACTAATCAAGATAGAGTAAAATGGTGAAAGGTGCTCCCTGAATACTACATAAAGTGCTCTCCTCACTGTCGGACTCCGGCGCATCTTCTTCTCCTTCTTCCTCGGACCAATGGACTGGAGCATCATCATCCTCTTCCGGCTCGGTCGATGGTAGTGGCTCTTGAGGCTTTAGAACTTTCAATATCCCCTTCACACCCTTCCACATGCGGGTGAAGAATTTATCTCTCTTCTTCTCCCTTTTCTTCATCCTGGTGTGTGCATTTTCCAGTTTGACATGAGAAAATCTCAAACCATCGTGTGTCGTGGCCAAATCAATATATGCCTTCTCCAGCTACTTTAGGTGATCTCCCTGCTTCTTCTGATCATCAAGGTACTTTTGAAAGTCCTTCTTTGAAACGTATGTAGAGGATCCCTCAGATGTTTCCCTAGGTTCCTGAGGAAGGTAAGCTACTAGCTCGCGAATCTACCGCATTTCCTCGGAAAGCATAGCAAATGGTCCTCCTGTGGAAGATGAAGGCTGACTAACCTGCTCGGTCTGAGAAGACAATCCCAATTTCCTCTTTTTGCTCTTGACGGCTCCGCCCTCTCCTCTTTTCCTTAAAGGGTTGATAGGCTTTCCCGGCTCTATCCAGTTGTCCCCCGGATCCTCATCAACCCCAGCAAGTTGGCACAGCTCGGTGATAAGGGATGGGAATATCAATGATGGACTGTTTAGATGTCGATACTCCCTCAGTTCATTGATGAAGATCTCACCAACATTGAGCGGAATACCATCAAGAATGCATGCTACCATCTGGGATCTCATTACAGGCACATTCAATATATTCGATACAGGGGAGACGCGATTGCATATGATGGCCAGCCATATCTTAGCTTCAGCAGTGAACTCCTCGGATGTGATTCCTTTCTTTTCCGCTGCCCAAGGAACATCCACACCCGGGCATAATTTGGAGACAAACCAATCCCCTGGAACACAATCTTTTGCACGGAATGGGTCCATATCATGGTCTTGGAGATGATAGACGTGGTTCACAGCTTCTGCTCCGAAATGCACCATTTTGCCGCGAATCCTCATCTTTGGATTTTTCAACCTGATGGCCGGGAGATTTTCATAGAACTCCCTCACCCATTTCTCATTGGATCTGCAAGGTTGAGGGGCGAAATAGGTCCATCCCATATCTAAAAGTCTCTGGTGGAACTCAGGAAGACGTTCCAAGACCTTATCCAACACTATCCCACTTTCCGGGAGAAACTTCTTTGATATTAACTCGGCATAATACCGTTCCTGACACTCGCGTGACAAGAATCAATGTTGGTCATAATTTTCCTCAATCTCCAAAGGACTGTCGTGCGAGGATTCATCGGAGTTAGTGCTCATTTTTAGTTTATGTACCTGCAAACAAAGCATTGGAGTGAAAACGTGGTATGGCTATAAAATATGTTGCAAAATGTTTCAAAGATGCCAAAGAAATGATTGGACAGTCGAAACCAGCCTTAGAAAAAATTTCAGATTTTCAAATATGCAGGTGTCTGCTCTGTGATGTCGCAATTGCTAAGCCATCAGGTTTTCACAGGTTTCGCAAATGCGAAGATGGTAAGGGCTGCCAATTTTCGCAATTGTGACCACCTTTTCGCAAAAGCGAAGATCGCAACTGCGAAGGGGCCATCGCAATTGCGACCCATCGTCTCCAGCCCTAGAGCAGTCTTTAGACTTAAAATTTCTTCCATGAAATCACACTTTTAAGCACCCCAATCAGTCTTTTGGCACTCAAATATGCAATAAACATCACACACAACGACAAACTGAAGAAATTTCAATGATTCGGCCAAGAATTTCATTAGGTCCTTTCATCGATCACATATTAAGCACACAAAAAAATTCACTTCTATTTGAACAAGGCAATGTGTAATCAGATTTCCCCATTTTATTTTCAAGCAAAGAACAAGGCTAACACTCTCAATCAACCTCACCCAAAATGACAACACGAATTTGGTATTTTTCAAATATTTTATGCACAGAAAATAGGAATTAATTCAAGCCCTAGTATTTGAGAGCACGAGGAGAGAGGAAAAAGAAGGTGATGTATAGACATATAGAGCACAAAGATTGAGCTTGCGTACCTTGATGCTTGAAATTAGGAGTGAAAATGGTGGAACTTGACGGTTGGGAGAGTGACGAAGACGCGGGTCGAGTGTCTTTTGAATAGCCCCAAATTTTCTAACTTCTATTCAAAGTGAAAAACATTTACCCGTTTAACCCTCCCCCCCCCCCTCTGATGTCGCATTTGCGACATAACGTTCGCAATTGCGAACTTTGAAATTTCATCAGTGGTTGCAAATGTGACCTTCTCTTCGATTTTGCGATAGGCCAGTTTTTGCAAATACAAACCTTAGTTCGCAAATGCGAACGCTAATTCTGAAATTTTCAGCAACTACTGATTTTTGCTCTCCGGTCACTCTGACCTGCTCATATCAACTCCAACAAAAAATTTGAAACTCGGCAGATTAGTCAAAAAAATAATATACTAAGCTATTCTAAGAAAGAAAATTTCGAAAACGACTAAATATTTTGAAAAATAATGGGTTGTCTCCACCAAGCGCCGCATTTAACATCGTGGCACGACGCAAATCAACTTTACCACTTTTCTCGTCACTTGGATGATATGTATTAAGCACCTAACCTGGAATCAAGCTTGTGACCACGAGCGGTAGGGGTGGTAAGTAGATGATCAAGCCAAGCGTTAATTCCTTCATTTTGCACTTCCTGGATTTCATGTGAGAAATGTCATTTTGCCTTGTTGTTCTTTCAAGTTGTAAATTATATGGCCTTTGCCTTTCCTCATCGCAATCCCTCCTTCACTCGTGTAGTTCAATTTCCATAACACCACACAAGTCCAATGTTGAAAAATGCTTGGAATGTGACTGTAACGACCCGGCCGGTAGTTCCGTGAGATTTACCCTATTTTCCCCATTTCTGCATTTGTTATGTATTTCTAGCTTGTTCTTGCTGTATTGGGTCAGTTGGTTTGGGTCCGGAGTGATTATGGTGAGAATTTAGGCATTTAGCCTTTTAAAGTAGCCTAATAGTTGAGGAAGTCAACTGAGAGTTGAACTATTGGTGAACAACCTCGGAATGCAGATTTTATGGTTCGGATAGCTTTGTTAGGTTATTTGGGACTTAAGAGTGTGTTCGGAATGAAGTTTTGATGTCCGGTGTAGAATTAGGCTTGAATTGGCGAAAGTTAGTTTTTGGTGATTTCCGGTCGGCAGTGGAAAATAGGCTATCGGGGTCGGAATGGGATTCCAAAAGTTGGAACATGTTCGTAATGTCATTTTGGATATGTCTACAAAATTTCAGGTCAATCGGAGGTGTTTTGGTTGGTTTCGGCGTAGTTGGCGAAATTTGGAAGTTTCAAAGTTCATAAGCTTGAATTTGATGCAATTTTGGTGTTGTTGTGTTGTTTTTGGTGTTTCGAAGGCTCGACTAAGTTTGAATGATGTTATGGTATATGTTGGTATATTTTGGTTGAGGTCCCGAGGGCCTCGGGTGTGTTTCAGGTGATTAACGAACCAATTATTGGCTTGAAAACTAGGCAGATTTTTGCTGGTGTGAGGTTCTGGTTTCCTTCTACGCGGTCGTGTGAGGATGTTTGCGATCGCGTAGGGTAAAATAGTGGGGCAGGCATTTTTTTCTATGCGATCGCGTGGTTAGGATTGCGATCGCGTAGGTTGGTCAGGTTAGGCAGTGCGATCGTGTGGGAATTTCTGCGATCGCGTAGAATATTTTGAGGCGCGTGTGTGGGGTGGAGAATTGTTCTATGCGATCACGTGTTTTGGTCGACGATCACAGTGGTTGGTTGGTCTGTGAATCGCGATCGTGTGCCAATGTTCGCGATCGCAGTGAAGGAAATTTTATAGTTGGGCAGAATGTTTTAAAAGGCCTATTGTGCGAAATTGGCTCATATTTTCCACCATTGTTGACGAGTTGGGAGCACTTTTGAGAGGATTGAAGAGGGAATTGAAGGGAATCACTAGGAGGTAAGGTTTTTAACTTCATAACTCGTTTATGTGTCAATTTCTAAGTGATTAAACCATAGAATTTGCTGGAATTAAACCCAATTGGGGAAGAAGGGGTACATAGGAAATTGATTCTTCTTTTGAGGATTTGAGTGGGCAATTGTGGTCTGATTTTAGTGTTCTTGGTATTTATAGAATCGTGGGAGGACAAGGATTCTAATGATGTAAAAATTATTGAATTCCGAGACGTGGGCCCGGGGCTTGGGTTTGGCCAAATTTCGAGATTCTTGTATAATTTGATAGTTTTTGATTGGGTTGAGTTCCTTTGATATATATGATGATGTTAAACTGGTTTTGGCTAGATTCGGAGCAATTGGGAGCCAACTTGAGGAGCAAGAGCA
Organism: Nicotiana knightiana; assembly: GCA_005239525.1. Classification (NCBI taxonomy): domain Eukaryota; kingdom Viridiplantae; phylum Streptophyta; class Magnoliopsida; order Solanales; family Solanaceae; genus Nicotiana; species Nicotiana knightiana. The sequence continues at coordinate 42,237 of ML383742.1, forward strand.
TTGCGGACTAGTGTTGTGGCCCGGTAGAGGTAAGTAATGGTTATAAATCTTGTCCTGAGGGTATTAAACCCCGGACTGCATATTTTCTCACTGATTTAGAATGGCGCGCATGTCGGATGACGAGTATGTGGCACATACTGATTTTTGGATTGGACTAGGTCCTCTCTGCGGCAGCTAATGAGTTGCATATTTTACTCGAAACCTTATGTTAAATCATATTCTAAAGAGTGTTGAAATATTTGGGTTATAAGCCGTGTTTGGGGCCTCGTGCCGATCTGTTTAGACCTCTTGGGGGCTTTTTACTGCTATTTTACCTCACTATGTATTGATGTTTTCACTTAGCCGCATTGTGCTTACTATTTTCGAAACTCAGCATGATTACACCACTTTGAGATTTAAAATGATATTTTTTGGTCGAGTACCCTGTTTTACTGATTCACCCGAGGGGCCTTTAGAGTGGTTCTACTGAGTGAGGCCGAGGGCTTGATTCTGAGGTGTTGAGTGATGGTGAGGTGCTGAGTGATATTAGTGCTTGGGCTGAAGGAGCCCCTCCGGAGTCTGTACACACCCCCAGTGAGCGCACAGAGTGCCGAGTGCTGAGTGACGAGTGATTGTGAGGCATGAGTGACTGTGAGGTGCTGAGGGAATGATTACGAGTGATGGTTAGGTATGCCCTAGGGGTTGATTATGAGTGACTGTGAGGCATGCCCAAGGGGCTGATTATTATACATGTTTTTCCCGAGGGGCTACTTATGATTTTACTACTTTCACTCTGAGCTTATGAAATATGTTTTGCCTGAGGGGCCTCTATATGATTCCTTTCATTTATTACTAAACCTTTCGGTTGAAGTTGTTGAAAAAAATATACATTCTTCAAAGGATTTTTCTGAAGTTGGTTCTAAGGCATGACGATTTCATATATTTGTGTTATACTATTGGAAAGTAAGGTTGTGTACATTGTGATTTGATGGCATTGATTTTATGTGTTTCCTTGCCGCTTAGACTTGATTTATTTTCATTACTACTGAGTTGGCTTACTCACATTACTCCCTGCACCTTTGTGTGCAGATTCAGGTGCAGATATCGAGCATTAACCATTTATTCCGTGCGGAGCCGTATTTGCGGGATATAGAGGTAGTTGTTCAGCGTCCGTAGCATCTCTATCTGTCCCTTCTTGTTGTATCTAGCTTTCATTCTGAGGTTTTGTATTATGATAGTATATTTTGGCTTATTCTTCTAGATGTTCATGACTTGTTGGCTCCGGGTTTTGGGGTTGGTGGCACTGTTTATTGGCCTATTTTATTTAGTAAACATTGTATATTTATGAAATGCTTGGATTTTGGATTGGGATTCTGAAAGAAATTGTGAACATGTGGTTATTGGCTAGCCTAGTTCCACGATAGGCGCCATCACGGCCGGTTTAGGATTTGGGGTCGTGACAGTGACGTCAACCCTCCAAATTACAATTCTTTCCGGATTTTGACATTCTCTATCTCCCCCGGACTAGAGTCAATCTCAATCATATTTTCAATTACACCGGTTGACTCTAATTCCTTATTTTTCTTGGCATCACTAATACTCATGGAGTCGGTTGGCAGATGTTCGATTCTTGATTCTTCAAAGTAAAGCTCGCTTTCTCCCTCAGAGTTGGACTCTTCTTGACCTTCCTCCAAACTTCCAAATTGATAGGAATAATGAGCCTCAGTCAATGATTTCTAAATGACTACCCAGTATATTCTAATAGTTGGGTAGTATTTCCTCTTTGTTATTTTTCCAAATATAAAAGAGTTACCCTTCAGTTCGAGTGCAGTGGAGAGGTCAGCTTGTTGAGGCAGCTACTTGGGATTCTGAGTCGGACATGCAGAGTAGATATCCCTACTTGTTTGCCAGTTCAGGTAATTTTCTATGTTCGTTCGAGGACGAACGTTTGTTTAAAAGGTGGAGATTGTGATGACCCAAAGGGGTCATCTTATGAATTAAGACTCCATTCCAAGCTCATTAGCCTTAAAAAGATAAATTTTATTTTCCTCGATTTACGTGTACAGTCAGGGCATGAAACCGGAAAGCTTTTATGTGAAAATATGAGAAATAATTATTTTGGAATTTTAAATTTATTTTTAGTTGACTTTGGTCAACATTTTTATCAAACGGACCCGGACTCGTGTTCCGACGGTCCCGGGAGGTCCGCAATAAAATATGGGACTTGGGCATATGCCCGGAATTGAATTTTGAGGTCCCTAGCTTTAAAAATCAATTTTTGAAGAAAATTGTTGTGCAGGTTTTTAAAGAAATGAATTAATATTTGAAATCGTTGGTATCAGGCCCGTATTTTGGTTCTGCAGCCCGGTACAGGTTTGTTATGATATTTAAGTACTATCTGTGAAATTTGCTGAGAATCGGAGTTGAGTTGACGTGATTCGGACGTTTGGTTCATAAATAGTGAAATTGAAGTGTTCTTGAGAAAAATCATGAATTTGAGGTTAAATTCATAGTATTTGATGTTATTGTGATGATTTTATCGCACGAGCAAGTCTGTATGATATTTTTAGACTTGCGTGCATGTTTGGTTTGGAGCCCCAAGGGCTCGGGTGAGTTTTGGAGAGGCTACGGAGTGTTTAGACTTAGAAAAATTTCATAGTTGGTATCTAGTGACTGTCCGGGCCTCTGATCTCGCATTTGTGAGATCAGGCTTCGCAAATGCGAAGTTAACAGGCCTGGTAATTGTGAGACATTACATCGCAAATGCGAACCAGGTCTGGGAAGGACATCGTCGCAAATGCGAGATTCACTTCGCAAATGTGAAGACTTCCCAACAAGGCCACTGGTCGCAAATGCGACATTTAGGTCGCAAATGCGAAGGCAGTAGGAATTTCGAAGGGTTCGCAATTGCGAACCCCTGGTCGCATTTGCGGTAGCTGCAGCCTGTTAAGTGGGTTTTTAGACGGGATTTTCACCCACTTTTCATTCTCTCAAACCCCAAACCTCCATAGGCGATTTTCCAAAGACCCAAACTTCTCCAAATCATAGGTAAGTGATTCCTAACTAATTCTTTTCAATCCTTAACAACTTTTAACAAGATTTCAACCTAGAATCTAGAGTTTTCATGGTGGAATTGGGGGATTTTTGGGAAAACATAGGAAAACCATAGTTATGCATTAAAGTTGATTCCTTTAGCAATAATTGATGATATTAAACTAACCATGATTAGATACGAGTGTGTTGGAGGCAAATTCTAAAGGAAAAGTTGTGCTTGAGCAGTGAATTGCTTGTGAAATCGAGGTAAGTGTTTGGTTTAACCTTGACTTGAGGGAATAGGAATCCCCAACTTAAATCTATGTGAAATCGCATGTGTGTGGTGTATAGGTGAGGTGACGAGTATCTATGCATCACCAAATTATCTATTTAACATGATCCCTTCCTCGGTTCCAATTCACTATATTCCTGTCTTGATTGTTTTCATGATTTTGATGCCTCCATGTCTACTTGTTTTCGCTAACTTCTTGTTAAATATTGTTTCACGTATTTGGAAGTGTTAGTTGTTCCCTTGGCTTCATTATGGTACATAAAAGTTTGAGTTGGTTGACAGTGTTTACGATACATTCTGGTTGGTTTCATTGTGAAATGATAATTGATGGAGTTTATGAATAGTACAGCTTTCTATTTACAATTGTTGAGACATAAATATTGTGAAAGGCTTCGACCTAAATTGTGAAATATTTTTTTATAAATAATAGATGTGATTGGTTGGTGGGAGCGGGTTGCACGCCGCAACAAGGAGTAATAAGGGTGGACAGGTGGGATCGGGTTGCACGTCGCAGCAGGAGAAATAAGGGTGATATATATAGGAAGGAGCAATAAGGGTGGATAGGTGGGAGTGGGTTGCACGCCGCAACAAGGAGTAATAAGGGTGGACAGGTGGGATCGGGTTGCACGTCGCAGCAGGAGAAATAAGGGTGATATATATAGGAAGGAGCAATAAGGGTGGATAGGTGGGAGTGGGTTGCACGCCGCAACAAGGAGAAATAAGGTAGGATATTCATGTTTTACTAATTTTATGACAAAGATTGGAAAACTCACTCTTTTATTTAACGGTTTTCATACTCTGTTTTTTTACTGTGATTTAAATTGAAAATTTGGAAATTTTAGTAAGAATTGGTTATAGTTGAGACCTGGAAAAGGTGATTGAGTTATTTTATTTATTGCTGCAAATTACTGTTTATTTAGTTTAGTATTTCCTTCTTGTTTTATTATACATTGTATTCAGGTTATATTATAAATGCCTCGTTGTAGCCTCGTCACTACTTCGTCGAGGTTATGCTCGGCACTTACCAGTACATGGGGTCGGTTGTATTGATACTACACTTCTTGTGCAGATCCAGGTACCGGCTAGAGCTAGGTGGTAGTAGTAGCTGATATTGTTCGCACGGAGACACGAGGTAGATCTGCTGGCGTCCGCATATTCCTGGAGTCTTCTCCCATTTATTTATTTATTGTTTTACACAGTTCGAAACAGATACATATATTCTTTCAGCCCAATGCTTGTAGTATTTTTTAGTAGTTCGCGAATTGTGACTCCAGAACCTAGGTAGTTATATATATTAGCACTAGTTTGTGGTTCGTTCATCATTTCAATTATTATTCTTGATTCACTTAATGGATAGCATTAATTCCACATCATTTTAAACTGCTTACTGATAATGAAATAAATTCTTAAAAGGAAATGGTTAGTTGGACTCTAACATTGGCTTGCCTAGCAAGTATGGTGTTAGGCGCCATCACAATCCTGAGGGTTGGGAATTTGGGTCGTGACAATCATCAGGTGGTGTGGATGTTATGTGCGCCTTGGTTTATGTCGTATGTTTCTCTCTTATGCTTTGACGGGTTGTGAGGGTTACATGATTCTTCGCACGCATATTGTAATTTAGTTTAGGCCTCATGGAACTTTGGGCGAGGTGGCCTTTGTGATGTTGATTTGCTTATTGCACCATAGTTGTGCTTGACTTTCTCAGTATTGTTTGTTCCTATTGATTTTCCCCACAGTTATATTTTTTACACTCTGTTGTGCTTGATGTTGACGCACATGTGATCAGTTAGCCCGAGTATTATGGCTCGAAGGGTACCCTATAGGGATTGATATGATGGGATCGGGTTGCACATCGCAAGGGTACAGTGATGAAATGTGGCTCCTTATTTCTATTTCGTGTATTTGCTTTCACCTTGTTGAGAACAGTTCATAGTAAAATGCTAAAATTTCCCTACCTGCTCAACTTGCTTAGTAGTTTTCTTATTGTTTTTGCTGATACCCAATTTTTCCTATAATATGTTTTAAATGCATATATACCTTCAAAACTATGCATTAGCATCAATTGATATTTTTTCATAATTTCTAAATTTTTAAAAATTAATTTATCCCAGTATTTTATTTATATAAATAATTACTAAGTGCTTCACAAATGACTTTATAACAATTTCATGGCCTAATTTTGTTGTTTATATTTATATTAGATTTAAATTATTTCACAAGTAGCCATATTTATATTTTTTGGTTATAATTGCAATAACTTTTCAATTATAGCGCATGCATGCATTATTACATTATTTTACTAGAAAATAGCTTTTTATATTTTTAAAATATTGAGTAATTATTTTAAAACATTTCTGTGTATGAAAATTATTTTTATAGTCTGTTAATTATTTGTATAAATTATTTTCATCAAATATTTAGGTATTTAACAAATAGTCCTTTTTTATTTCATACTTAACCCCTTTAATATCAGCCCAAATCCTCAAATAAAACCAGCCCAAATCCCTTAGGCTCAATCTATATACACCCGACCCAATCACCCCGTTTAATCGTGGCCGTTGATCATTTTGATCAAGGGTCCACGATTAAACCTACCATAATTAATCCTAACTATAACCCTTAATCACTTCTTCAAACCGGTCACCCCTGAATCCCTCCTCCTCTCCATTCTCTCTCAAGCTCACCCTAAGCCTAATTCTCGTCACCGGTGAGAACCTCCTTCTATGGTGTTTCTGTGTCTTCTCCGACCACCACTGGTCTCATATACTCCCTGGCTCTTTGATTTCATAAGTCATTGTGTTTACTTGCATTAGAAATCCTGCCTTTAGGTCTATATTGTGTTTACTTGCATTAGAAATCCTGCCTTTAGGTTTATATTGTGTTTACTTGCATTAGAAAAATTGCCTTTACGTCTATATTGTGTTTACTTGCATTAGAAATCTTGCTTTAGGATCATATTATGTTATTCGCATTAGCAATCATGCTCTAGGTTTATATCATGTTTACCATGCTTTTAGATCACTTGGCATACTAGGCAATGTGTTTTAGGCTTATTACCTCATTTGTTACGGAATTCTGCTTCTGCATAATCATGATCACCTAGAAATCCTGTTATTAAGTTACCGCTGCAATTCTGCATAATAAAAATGTACATCTTCTGTGCGCTTTAGAAATCCTGCTTTAGGATTGTGTTTATATTCGCTTTACATCATGTCTACATCGCCTAAGTCAATAATCGTCATGTCTATAAGATGTTTAAAAACAATTTCAACGCCTAGGCAAGCCTGTAGGATATTTGAAATCTTGCAAATGATAAAACTATACTTTGCTTAATTATTTGTGACTGCCCAGATTCAACAGGTTCTAAAATCAATAGGCAAACTGATTAGGTCTTTACCGCTTCGCCTTAACATAATGTTGCACATTCTCTGTTTTTCATGCTCACCTAGATATCATGTTCTAGGACCTTCTATGAAACATCTTGAAATCTTGTTATTTGAGACGTGTTAATTGCATGTTTATTTTTGGAGGTAAACATGAGCCTTAATTGTTGTCTTACTTGACAGTCATGCTTGTTCTTTGTTGTCTCTTAGATTTTTCCTTTTTAAACACCTTAGGAGAGTCCAGAACTGCCTAAAAATAGAGGTCCTAAACACCTTCGGGACCACAAGGAAGGGACGGGTGATGCACGCTTAGAGTTCGTTTAATTAAAACCGCTTATACAATCTCTAAGGGGAGGGTAATCGGGTAGTAAAAGGATATGATGACATGAGCATTAATGCCACATGTAACCCCTCTAGTTGAGGAAGGATTACCGGTCCTGTACAGATGTGATCCTATAGGTTAATAACTTAGGACTTCCCTATCTTTATACATATCTTTTATCTTATTTGCATATATGTGCTTAGACTGCTTATCTGCTAAATGACTAATTCACTAAGTAAGTTTGGTCGGGACCCACCATTGTAGACCTCGAGGGGTGCCTAACACCTTCCCCTCAAGGTAATTTCAAGCCCATACCCAATATCTGGTAATGTAAACTGGTTTCATGAGTTACTTGCATTAGGTGCCCTAACTCACCTTATATCCTTTAGGTGGTGACTCTTCAATTTCTTTACCCCTTTCCCAAAAGGAAGGGAGTTGTCCCAAATGAATGTTGAAACCCGATTCCGCGAGGAAAAAAGGGGGGCGCGACAGCATGGCAACTCTGCTGGGGATTTTAGGCTTTTACAATAACAAACTTGCTTTTTGTGAATTAGTCTTAACAATGCTTCTTTTGTTAATACGTGCGCACCCTTTCCCTTTCCCCTTAAGTGAATTTAATTGCCCGCTTTGAGCATTTATGATTTCCTTTACTGCAGAAACTGACTTATTTCTTTGTTTTCCTTTCTTAAACGTCTTTCAATTACTAAATACCGCATTTATTATTTTCCTAACGTGCAAATACGTGACAACATGCTATTTACTACTGCATAAATCATGCTCAACATCATATTCCACTCGTGTATAATCAATCCTACAGCAATGCTTGATGAGTGATTGATTTCTTCCTATATATCACCCTTTTAATTCGGAAAGGCTTATTTACGGTAAAACTAGTCGATCAGCGGTGCAATCGACAGTTTCGTGCCTTTCCCCCTCAAGTTTTCCGCTTGAGGGTACCAGTCTAGACCCCCATAGCAACCTTACTCTGATCATAATTGTACATGCATCATGGTCAAACCTAGCCAGGTTAGTATGTTGTCCGCATAATAACCCTTTAAGACAAACCTTATCCAAAAGTCCATCGGGGTTTCCATAATCCCAACAGATGCAACCACGTTTTTGTGCATTATTTTGGAGAACTAAATGCCATATGCTAATCATGGATATATAAATAGTCGAATCTGGAGGGGTAAAGGGTCTAACCTTATTTGTTTTGCAGAAAATGAGGCACGAGGTCCCCAGGTTCGGCATGGTCCCAAATATACAACCACTGCTACTAGACTGGTGGGAAGACCTTTCCTCAAGTGACAAAAAACATGTGAAGAAGGTCCTGGGAAATTTGCCTTCTCTGTTAGACATCCAGCCATATAACATGTTGATAGAAGCTGCAACCATGTTCTGGGATCGTGAAAAATCAGTGTTTCACTTCGGGGATATAGAAATGACCCCGCTCCTAGAAGAAATCGGGGGATTTGCTGGACTACCTTGGGATAGTCCTGGGTTATTGGTACCAAAAAATCGTACTGGTAGGGGATTTCTAAAAATGATGGATTTGAAAAAGAACGCCGATTTGGAGTGCTTAAAGAAATCTTATATACCATTTGACTACTTGTATGAGAGATACGGTCATAGCAAGTCCTACCGTATTTTCCATGATGATTATTCCATCACTTCTTTGGGACACATTCATCGCAGAGTTTTCATGTTCATTGTTTGCTTCTTGGGTATGATAGTGTTCCCAACGAAAAGGGAAAGAATTCACACTAGATTGGCTATGGTCACCAAGACTCTAATGGAAGGAATCCAGGGACAGACATACACCATAGTCCCTATGATTATAGTTGATATCTACTGAGCCTTGGACCACTGCCAGAAAGGGTCCAAACATTTCGAGGGCTGCAATTTGCTGCTGCTGTTGTGGTTAATGGAGCATCTCCAAAAGGGTCAATATCGCTAGGAGTTTCCACGAATGGTGTGGAATGACCATATTTCCTTCCATCACCCTAAACGGATGACTTATATTCCGAACAGGTTCGCTCAACCAAAGAGTGCTAAGGAATGGGTGGAGTTCTTCGAAGATTTGACTGAGGATCAGCTTCAGTGGATGTTTGAATGGTTCCCTACTGACGAGTTCATCATCAGGTCAAGGGATGCTTCTCACTTAGTGTTGATCGGGTTAAGGGGAATATACCCTTATATTCCCATCAGGGTTATGAGGCAGGCAGGTAGGAATCAAATCATACCGCAAGTCGCAAAGATAAGTCATTACCACGTAGATTTTCAGGATGACGACATCCCTTACAAGTGTTAAGCTCAGCATATGTGGCACTCAAATATTATTGTGGAAAAAGACACCATCGAGCCAGACAGGTATCATGCGGGACATGCACCCTTTTATCCGGCATGGTTGGAGGATAACTTAGCTAGGAAAGTTGAGCCAGGAATTGGTTGGGGAAACAGGGTCATAGACAAAGAGGCATAAACCCAAGTAAAGTACAACAAGTTGCGCAAGAGGATTCATGACTCCGAGGCCGAACATCAAGAAATACACGAGACAAACAAGAGATTAATCAGAGAATGGAGGGAAATGGCTATCACCTCCAATGAAAGGGTAGAATATCTGGAACAGGGTTTGATGGAGCTAGAAGGAAAGACAAGAAAGAGAGTCGCTGACTGCCAGAATGTTGAAGGAAGCGAGGGAGGACATCTGGCAAGAGTATACCTGTTGTTGGGCATGCGCGAACTAGGGGACCTGATTGATGGAGTCAGAAAGATCAAGCCTGTGGAAAGGTCCTTCTAGGACCAAGTAGATTAGATTTACCTTTTTTTCCTAAATGTAATTAGGCCAAATTCCAGTAGTGACCTATCTTTTTGTTATCTTAGTGTCGAGTTGGATTCATCTTTTTTTATATTAATGAAATGAGGCAATTATTGGCATCCAAGTTCTCCAAAACAACTTGTCGCTAGGGCTACCTGGGGCACAATGAGGCTCCCAAAATAAGACGGGAATTTACATTCTGCAATATGTGTTTAAATACCGCAAGTACTCTTTTAGAACTCTTACTGACTTGGCTACCTTTTGTTTTTCTTTCTTTCTTTTGATTATTCCCATTCTCCAAAGGTTGGTTCGCGCATACTGGCATCATCAGTTTATCACACAAGATCCAGGGGGCCTCCACCTTCTCCTCCTCCTAGTCCACCAAAAGGCAAAGGGAAAGCAAAGATGGATGATTTGAACGGCACCAGAAAAGACAACAACACATATGTTGAACATGCATAAGCTTCTGATGGTCGAGGTACTCAGACCCCAAATGACATGGTATCACGACTTGAGCAGAAAATACTAGAACTCCAAGGTGAGCTCGAGCAGGTCCATACCTTAGAAAATCTATCCCTCACACTCAATATCCCAATGTCAACCATTCAAACACTCAGAACCCCGCACCACCGCAAAACACACCCAACAAGCACCCACAGAATCCTCTTGTACCTTATCATTATACCACCCCACCACAAAATCAAACTATCCCACCACAGTACCGGCAAAACACCTACCACACTCCACAAAACACCCCGCCAATCATTATTGAACCGCAAAATTCAACCAATGATCACTATTATACCCAAACTCCTGGACACCAAAACAACCCTATATACGTGGAAACCCTACCTCACTCCACTCAGCCTGTATCTTATACACCAGAATCCTCTGAGAAGGACCTGCTCATTAAGAACCTGGCTGAAGAGCTCAAGAAATTGACAAGTAGGGTTCAAGGCGTCGAAGAAAGCAAAGGGATAGAAGGTCTGAACTATGAAGACCTATGCATACATCCCGATGTAGAACTGCCAGAGAATTACAAATCTCCCAAGTTCGAAATGTTTGACGGAACAGGTGATCACAGGGTTCACCTGAGGACTTATTGCGACAAGCTTGTAGGGGTCGGAAAGGATGAAAGGATCCGAATGAAGCTTTTCATGAGGAGTCTTACCGGAGATGCTTTATCCTGGTACATCAGCAAGGATCCCAAGAAGTGGGCCAACTAGGTGAGTATGGCGTCTGACTTCATGGACAGATTCAAGTTTAACACAGAGAATGCGCCAGATGTCTTCTATATTCAAAACTTAAAGAAGAAGCCCACTGAGACCTTCCACGAGTATTCCATTCGTTGGAGGTCAGAAGCAGCCAAAGTCAGGCCGACATTGGACGAGGAACAGATGAACAAATTCTTTGTCAGAGCACAGGATCCGCAGTACTATGAAAGATTGACGGTTATTGAAAACAACAAGTTCTCTAATATCATCAAACTCGGAGAAAGGATTGAAAAGGGCAATAAAAAGGGTATGGTAACAAACTTTAAGGCATTGCAGGCCACAAACAAAGCATTGCAGTTGGGGGTATATCGAAGAAGAAAGATGCAAGAACAGTGATGGTCACCCAAGGACCCAAAACTCCACTTGCATATCAAACCTCCCCACTTACCTACCAAGCACCTCCACCCACATATCTACCATCATCTCTCAGATATTCCCAACCAGCCACTGCTTATCACACATATAATCCCCAACCCTCTCACTTTCAGTCACCTCCAATTCGCCCAAACTACGCAAGACCTCGGCCTAACTTTGACCGCAGACCACCTAAACAATACACTGACATTACCTAACCCATTGACCAGCTGTATGAAAGGCTGAAGGTTGCTGGTTATGTCACCCCTATCCCTGCTGCGACCGTGGAGAATTAATCCCAATGGGTCAACCCAAATAATACTTGTGCACATCATTCTGGCATGAAAGGGCACACCATCGACGAGTGCCGAACACTGAAGTATAATATCCATACCTTGATTGATAATAAGGTCATTCAGGCCAAGGAAGCTACACCCAACATCCGCAACAACCCCCTCCCAAATCATAGGGATGAAGGTGTCAATGTGATAGAAACCGATGAGGAATGGGATCCCGAGGGATCAATTGGGCTTATCAAAGGGGTGACAATCCTAAGAAACCTGCAGTCACGCTCAATCCTATTATAGTAGAAATATAGCCACCAGCGGAGGTTGAGGTAGTTGCATCAGTTCCATTTAAAATTGAGATAGCACCCCCCGCAGCTGTGCATGTTCCATTCGAAGTGGAAGTAGCCACACCTTTTACAGTGACAGTGTCAACCACGCCGCCTTTCAACACAAAGGCTATACCCTGGGATTATGTGGCCGAAGCTAGAAGAAGAGGAAAGAACAAAATAGAAGAATCCGGCGATGTGCAAGGAATTACCAGAATGGGAAGAGTCTATACACCAGAGCATTTGAGAGAATCCAGTAGGCAGGCTTCTAACAAAATGCCCGTTATTGAAATAGACCCAGACAGCCTTTGGAGAAAAGTGCAAGAAAAGAAGTATTTAGCCACCGATCATTTGAACAAGACCCCTGCTCAGATATCTATCATGTCACTGCTACAGAATTCAGAAGTGCACAGGAATGCTCTCTTAAAGGAGTTAAGTGAGGCATATGTACCTAACAACACCACTGGCGGAGAAATGGCCAATATGGTAGGGCAGGTGCTGGAAAGTCACAAAATCACCTTCCACGAGGACGAGCTGCCACCCGAGGGTTTGAATCATAACAAAGCACTGCACATTACAATGCAATGTGAGTAAAATTTCATTGCCAGAATTCTGATAGATGGGGGATCCAATCTCAATATTTTCCCATTGACAACATTGAAGAGGTTGGGCAAAGGCCTGTGTGGAATACGAGAAGGGACCATGAACGTGAAGGCATTTGACGGGTCTCAGAGGGCTACCATTTGGGAAATCAATCTTTGTTTGCAGATGGGGCCTACATGGTTTGATGTCGAGATTCAGGTGTTGGACATATCTGCATCCTATAATCTATTGTTGGGACGGCTGTGGATACTGTATTGGTAAAAAAGAGTTTCACACGTAAGCCAGCTTTTGACAACTCAGCCAGTTACGTGGACACATGAGAATGCGACAGCTGGATGTGATTCTTTGAAGAGGTACGGAACAAAGAGGCACGATTCAATAAACCCTCAAGCTTATCAGCCACGGGAAACTCAACCTGATCAAAATAGGGAAAAGGCACGGTCAGAATGAATCTAGACAAAGCTACGGGCAGATTCAAGGACCCACAATTGATTACTTGAATGTCATGTAACCGAACCCCAATTACCGTTATCCTTTGTAACGCCTCATTAATGTCATAATTAGTCATTAATGAGCAATCATAGCAAGAGTTGTACGTTATATCAAGGAATCTCCTATATAAGGAAGGGGAAGTCATTTGATTCTCGAATATAATTGACTTCACTTTTCTATATTTCTGTAATATTGTCTATTATTCATTTTTCTCTATTTCCTTGATTATCAGTAACCCGTGTTCATCCTAAAAATAGCTTTAGTCAAAGGGTCTAATTCTTTGGTTAAACAAATTGGTTCCGTTACTGGGAATCTGATAATCTTTGTTTGCTTTTCAAGTGATATCCTCCGAACTATGTCAAACTCCAACGACAACAACCAGCAAAGGAATGGAACCCCAGTTCCATCGCCTTCAGGAACCCCACGTGGTTCAAGGGAATAATCCCCAAAAAGATCCAATAACAAAAATGGTGATAATGATCAAACTGTGGAATAAGATCGTGTAAAGCAAATGATTGCTGAGTATTTGAGCCAAATTTTGCAAGAATTTGCGAGAGGATTACCGGCAGCGTTATCTACACCGCCGACACCACCCCCCCAATAATACCATCACCATGGAAAATCCTCAATCTGGGTTGGCAAACTCAGGAAGAGGAGATACTCCTAATGAATCTTCAAAACGAGACNAAACTGACCCATGTGATCATGTGACTGCTTTCACTACTGGAGTAAAAGGAAAACACTTAACAAAACAAGAGATTGAATCAGTCCTTGTCAAAAAATTTGGGGAAACACTTACCAAAGGAGCCCTAACCTGGTATTCTCTTCTCCCTGAAAATTCTATTGACTCTTTTGCTGAGCTTGCAGATTCATTTATAAAAGCACACTCTGGTGCACAAAAAGTTGAGAAAAGAATGGAAGACATATTCAAAATAAAACAAGGAGACACGGAACTACTCCGTGAGTTTGTAGACAGGTTTCAACGAGAAAGAATGCAGTTACCCAGGGTGCCTGATAATTGGGCAGCCATGGCATTTGCAAGCAACCTAAACGATAAAAGCTCAGAAGCCACGAGACGACTTAAGGAAAGTCTAAGAGAATTCCCCGCTACAACATGGAACGATGTATATAACAGGTATAGTACTAAACTCAGAATAGAAGAAGATATCATTGCTCGTTCGAGAGATGAAGATCATTCCAGATCCAGACGTCCTGAATCAGATAGAAGATCAGGTAAAAACAGGTACGATCCTTACTTAGGACCCTCGGGACGCGCTATTCGTCCCAGGTTCGAAAACACTAGGTCGGACTATAGACCACAAGGAAGAGACGTAGTCTCATCCTCGTCTAGATCCAGAAAAGATCGAGATGAACGACCTAGAGGTAATACTCAAATTGGGGATCATACCTTTAATGTAAGTACTACTGAACTTGTCTCAATATTGAGAAACATGGGAGACAAGGTTAAGTGGCCCAAAGAGATGCGGTCAAATCCAAGTAGAAGGAACCCAGATCACTGGTGTGAATTCCACAACGATCATGGGCACAAAACTGCGGATTGCAGATTTTTACAAGGTGAAGTAGAAAATTTATTGAAACAGGGCTATTTAACAGAATTGTTTAGTGATAAACGTAAATAGGCATATATAAGGAACATACAGGAGCCCTCAAAGCCTTCTTCTCCAAAGAGAACCATCAACGTGATACACGGAGGTGAAGAAGTAAACGGAGTGACCTGCAAAACAACCACAAAGTTCACAATTACACATGGAAAACGGGCTCGTGAAAATATGGAAGAGGACGATATAACCTTCGATGATGCAAATATCGGCGGATTAATGCTTCCACACAATGATGCTCTGGTATTATCTTTACTTATTCATGACACTAACGTAAAAAGAGTGTTGATTGATCCAGGCAGTTCAGTCAATATCATTTTGCTAAGAGTCGTGGAAGAAATGCTAATGGGGAATCAAGTAATCCCAAGGGCACGAGCCATATCAGGGTTTGATAACTCTACGGTTATAACAAAAGGAGAAATTGAGCTTAGCACTTATGCTGAGGGGGTGATTAAAAGTACCAGGTTCAAAGTCATCGATATTGACATGGCTTATAACGTGATCGTGGGAAGTCCATGGATCCACGACATGAAAGCAATACCCTCCATGTTGCATCAGGTAATTAAATTCCCCTTTGAATAGGGGATTCAGCAAATTAGAGGCGATCAGCAGACCACAAGAAATATAAACTCTGTGGTACACTACAACAACAAAATAGAGGTGGAAGAATTACGAGATAAGGGAATCTCTCAAGCAGGTAACGCCGCCCAAACAGGCATGGAAGAAATTACTACCCAAATAGGTATGGAAGGTATTATTGTTGAAACAGGTATGAAAGAAAATACTTACGAGAAGGAGAATCAAGTTACCACGAAAGGTGTACTATACCACACAGATACAGATTCCAGACCGGACTTCATTCATGAACCAGAGGAAGATGAGCACATCAAAACATATACGGAGGAGCTCGAAGTTGTTCCATTATCTGAACAAAATCCTGAGCAGAAAGTGTTTATAGGCACGAGGCTGGGCCCCGCTCGAAGAGGAAAGTTAATTGATTATTTAAAGGCTAACGCAGACTGCTTTACGTGGTCCCACTCAGACATGACAGGCATCCCACCAGAAGTGATGACTCATAAACTAAATGAAGATCCATCCTTCGTACCTGTTAAGCAGAAGAAAAGAAATCAAGGACCATTCAAGAACCAAGTGATTGACGAAGAGGTACAGAAACTCTTGAAGATTGGTTCGATACGAGAGGTAACGTACCCTAACTGGTTAGCAAACACTGTGGTAGTACCTAAAAAGAATGGCAAGTGGAGAGTATGCGTAGATTATACTGACTTAAATAAAGCATGCCCCAAAGATTCATTCCCATTGCCACATATAGATCAAATGATTGATGCCACAGCAGGTCATGAATTATTGAGCTTCTTAGATGCATATTCTGGTTATAATCAGATTAAAATGAATCCCTCATATGAGGAAAAAACTTTCTTCATTACAAACAAGGGGCATACTGTTATAAGTTATGCCTTTTGGCTTGAAAAACGCTAGATCCACCTATCAAAGGTTAGTGACTAAAATGTTCCAAGAACATCTTGGAAAGACGATGGAAGTCTATATTGATGATATGTTGGTAAAATCAACACAAGCACAAGACCATTTCCAGCATCTCTCTACTGCTTTTGATATT
>ML383742.1:64514-75320 GCA_005239525.1 Nicotiana knightiana
CGGCGTTAAATTTTCAATAGCTATTACTCCCTGAGGAAGGTTTGAAGAAGACATGTTTATAAAGGCAAGAAGAAAGTTCTTTACAAAAGACAAAGTTAGAAAGTGTTTCGTGGAAGCAAAGAAAATAAGAAAGGTATTTATACTTGAGGACAACCGTCAAACATGGAAAAAAAGAAAATAATGATAAAAAGTCATAATTAAAGATGTCACTTCGGGACTGACGCAGCCGCAAAAAGCCCTAAAAGGTGCCGAGTAAATGCAGAACCAATCCGAAAAGGACACCTGGTATGAGCATTAAATGGAAGTGACAAACGACGCCTATGGTGCAGAGAAGGATACAATGTTTCGAGGAAAAGCGGCGGCACAATATTCCCGCCATAAATTAATATTCACTTACCTAATATTAATCGATAAATATATGGTAAGTGGGGGAACTATCTGTATTGGTAAAAAAGAGTTTCACACGTAAGCCAGCATTTGACAACTCAGCCAGTTACGTGGACACAGGAGAATGCGACAGTTGGATGTGATTCTTTGAAGAGGTACGGAACAAAGAGGCACGATTCAATAAACCCTCGAGCTTATCAACCACAGGAAACTTAACCTGATCAAAACAGGGAAGAGGCACGGTCAGAATGAATCTAGACAAAGTTACGGGCAGATTCAAGGACCCACAATTGATTACTCGAACGTTATGTAACCGTATCCCAATTACCGTTATCCTTTGTAATGCCTCATTAATGTCATAATTAGTCATTAATGAGAAACAATAGCAAGAGTTGTACGTTATATCAAGGAATCTCCTATATAAGGGAGGGGAATACAACTTGTAAAGGCATCTGATTCTCGAATATAATTGACTTCGCTTTTCTATATTTCTGCAATATTGTCTATTATTCATTTTTCTCTATTTCCTTGATTATCAGTAACTTATGTTCATCCTAAAAATAGCTTTAGTCAAAGGGTATAATTCTTTGGTTAAGCAGATATACGCCGCTGGGGCTGTGGCATCAACTTTGCATCAGGAAGTAAAGTTTGAATGAACCATCAAGAGGTGATTATCCATGGAGATGGGAGCAACCCCATTTACAACCGTCAGACTATCCCGATGGTTGAGAACAGAAGAAGGCTCGAGGGAGAAACTTATCATCACATCAAGCGGGTCAATGCAATCGAGAAAGATAAGTGGTGTAGTAGCAAGATAGAAAGTATGCTAGCATGGAGAGGATATGAACCCGGCAAGGGTCTGGGAAAAAACCTTCAGGGTATCTCCAAACCAATACAGCAGAAACGTCTTGGTACAACCTTTGGGCTAGGGTATCATTACACCTGGCAAGAATACAATGACTGGTCACCACCGTGGCGTGGTCCGTACTATCCACTTAAGCAGCCTGTACCACACCTGAGTCAGACTTTCTAACAGACCGACATCATATGGGGATCATAGGAGGAAGAAGCATTGGCCGCCTTGAGGAACTTGTTCCTGGAGGATGAGGACATGGACTGTTGTGTAATTTCTGAGGAGGAGGAGGAGGAGGAAGGCCCTACCATCCGAGCTGTGGAGAAAGGATCATTCCTCAAGAATTGGACTGTCAGACTATCCAGGGCCCGACGAGTCCCGGGGTAGCAAGGCTGAACAGCATTGTTTATTTTATTATTTTCTAAGAAAATGATTTCCCTTTTTGCATTTGTTTTAAATAAAATCTCCAGCGTTCTAAAAACGTTGTTTAAATTATTGAAAATCGCTTTTATGTTTCAATGGATCGATATTTATTATTACCATTTTCTCTCATATCTTTATCTATACAGCATTAATATTTCCTGTCTTGATGAACCAACAACTGTGACATGTAATGAGACAACGCAACAAAAGTATAGTGATTTAGAAGAAGAGGACGTCATACCCGAGGAAATCGTCAGGGAAGCAGAGGATTTTGAGAACAAGCCCAAGTCCAACCTGGACGAGACTGAGATAATCAACTTAGGAAATTCTGAAACTATCAAGGAGACCTGCATCAGCATTCACTTATCACCATCAGAAAAAGAAGAGTGCACACAGTTCCTGAAAGAGTATGAGGACATCTTTGCATGGTCATACGATGATATGACCGGGTTAAGTACATCTATTGTGGATCACAAGTTTCCCACAAACCCAACGTGTCCGCCAGTAAAGTAGAAACTCAGGAAATTCAAGCCTGATATGAGTCTGAAAATCAAAGAGGAGGTCACCAAGCAAATCAAGGCTAAGGTCCTCAGGGTGGTTTAATACCCAACTTGGTTAGCCAACATCGTGCCAGTTCTGAAGAAGGATGGGACGGTTAGAATTTGTGTCGATTATCGGGATCTCAACAGAGCCAGCCCAAAGGATGATTTCCCACTTCCAAATTAATATACAATTGTGTCATACATGAAATCCAGTCCTTTGTAGATTGTTTCTCCAGTTACCATCAGATTTGGATGGACGAGGAAGACGCTGAGAAAACCGCTTTCATCACACCATGGGGAGTATACTATTATAAGATGATGCCATTTGGTCTAAAGAATGATGGGGCCACCTACATGAGGGCTATGACTACCCTTTTTCATGACATGATACAAAAGGAGATCGAGGTGTATGTGGACGACGTCATCATCAAGTCCAAGAAAGCCACATATCATATAGTAGATTTGACGAAGTTCTTCGACAGACTGCGGAAGTACAATCTGAAATTAAACCCTGCAAAGTGTGCATTCGGGGTCCCTGCCGGAAAGTTACTTGGGTTCATTGTCAGCCACCAAGGGATAGAATTGGATCCATCGAAAGTCAAATCCATGCATGAGCTGCCACCGCCGAAGAGTAAGAAAGATGTAATGATTTTTCTAGGACGGCTAAACTACATCAGCCGGTTCATAGCCCAGTCCACAGTTATATGTGAGCCGATTTTTGAAGATGTTAAAGAAAGATGCTGCAACTAGTTAGACCAAGGATTGTCAAAGGCCTTTCAACAAGATCAAGGAGTACCTATCAACACCACCAGTTTTGGTCCCGCCAGAGCCAGGCAGACCTTTGCTACTCTACCTCGCAATGTTAGATGGAGTCTTCGGATGCGTTCTGGGGCAGCACGACGAGACAGGGAGAAAGGAACAAGCTATCTATTACCTGAGTAAGAAATTCTCTCTATTGGAACGTACCTGTTGCGACTTGACCTGGATAGCTCAAAACCTGAGGCATTACTTCTGTGCTTACACAACGTACTTCATATCAAGGATGGATCCCCTGAAATATATCTTTCAAAAACCCATGCCCACTAGCAAACTGGCTAAGTGGAAAATCCTGTTGAGTGAGTTCGACATTGTTTATGTAACTCAGAAAGCAGTCAAGGGACAGGCACTGGCCGATCATCTGGCTGAGAACCCTGTGGAAGGAGAATACGAACCCCTGAAAACGTATTTTCCCGATGAAGAGGTACTATTCATAGGAGAGGATATTGTTGAATCCTACGACGGTTGGAGGATGTTCTTTGACGGAGCACAAATTTCAAAGGAGTCAGTATTGGAGTTGTCTTGGTATCAGAAACTGGCCAACATTATCTGGTATCTGCTAAACTCAGATTTCCCTACACTAACAACATGGCGGAATACGAGGCTTGTATATTAGGACTCAACATGGCCATTGACATGAACATTCAGGAGCTGCTGGTGATAGGTGATTCAGATTTGCTTGTGCACCAGGTACAAGGAGAATGGGCCACCAAGAATTCCAAGATATTTCCATATCTACACCATGTGTAGGAATTGAGAAAGAGGTTCACGAAGATAGACTTTTGGCATGTTCCCAGGGTTCAGAACGAGTTTGTCGATGTATTGGCCACTTTGTCATCAATGATACAGCATCCAGACAAGAACTTCATTGATCATATCTCAGTAAAGATCCATAGTCAGCCGGCATATTGTGCTCATGTTGAAGAAGAAACAAATGTGAAGCCTTGATTCCATGGCATCAAAAGGTATCTGACAAAAGGAGAGTACCTGGAGCATGCAAACCATACTCAGAAATGCACGCTTCGAAGATTGTCCAACAATTTCTTCCATAGCGGAGGAACCCTATATAGAAGAACTCCGGATTTGGAATTATTAAAGTGCATTGACGCAAAGGAAGCTTTAAAGCTGCTTGAGGAGATACATGCCGGAACCTGTGGCTCGCATATGAATGTCTTTGTCTTGGCGAATAAGATACTCAGGGCTGGTTATTTCTGGATGGCCATGGAGACAGATTGCATCTAATATGCTCAAAAATGCTACCAATGTCAAGTGCATGCAGCTATGATAAATGTGCCGCCGAATGAGCTCAATGCAACAAGCTCACCTTGGCCATTCGTCTCCTGGGAATGGATGTCATTGGTCCAATCAATCCCATCGCCTCAAATGGGCATCGGTTCATCCTGGTAGCTATTGATTACTTCACCAAATGGGTTGAAGCAGCATCTTACAAAGCAGTGACTAAGAAGGTTGTGGCAGATTTTGTCCGCGACTGGATTGTTTGTCGGTTCGGAGTTCCAGAATCCATCATCACTGACAATGCCGCCAATCTCAATAGTGATCTGATGAAAGTCATGTGCGAGACTTTCAAAATCAAGCACAAGAATTCCACATCATACAGACCTCAAATGAATGAAGTCGTAGAAGCTGCCAACAAAAATATCAAGAAGATACTGAGGAAATGGTAGAGAATCACAAACAGTGGCATGAGAAACTACCATTCACCTTACTGGGATACCATACCACAGTCCGCACATCAACCGGGGCAACACCCTATTTGCTGGTTTATGGTACTGAAGTTGTTATCCCCGCCGAAGTAGAGATTTCTTCCTTGAGGATCATACAAGAAGCTGAGCTCAGCGACACAGAATGGATAAAGAGCCGTTATGAGAAGTTGGACCTCATAGACAGAAAAAGGATGAATGCGGTATGTCACGGACAACTTTATCAGAACAGGATGTCCAGGGCCTTCAAAAAAAGAGTCAAGTCGAGACAGTTCACACCGGGGCAGCTGAAAAAGATCTTTCCACATCAGGATGAAGCCAAAGGGAAATTCTCTCCCAACTGTCAAGGTCCTTACATGGTTCATAAAGTATTGACAGGGGGAGACCTCATACTCGCAGAAATGGACGGAGAAGTATGGCCAAAACCAACCAACTCGGATGCAGTCAAGCGATATTATGTGTAACCATTTATGTTTTCCGCATATGATGTAAATTGAACTACACTCGACCTGATTCCCGTTTAAGAGGGTATACGTAGGTAGCCCTGTGGGTTCGGTCACAATTCAATAAAAATCTTTTTTCCCCCATAATCAGAAACTGGGGCAGAATTTTGAGGAGGATCCTCAAAATTTCGAAGCAAGTTCAGCTGTTCGCAGCATGTATAGCAGTCAGAGATGTTTGTTCATCTAACTGGGCCAGAATTTTGATGAGGACCCTCAAAATTCTACGGCATGAGAACTCGCAATGTCTCGGATCGTGTCACAGTCACTACTTCATCTAACCAGTTTTCTAAAAAACATATGTTTTCTATGACTTTGAAAACTACGCATGCTTGCTTTTGGAATAACTCTGTTTAGAAAACGCTACCCCCAATGATTTGAACAGGATCTTCAGACCGAGCAAAGTAAGTCAAGCAAGCCGACGGAGGCACGAACCAACCTCCCCCTTACAGAACTCATGATTTTTCCTTGAATACAGGAACAAAGAATATACATGCTTTAAAGTCACAATCTTCATAACAACCCCGATATTGAAGTCTACTACCATGTAAGAAAACTCTGCTATCATCGGCTATTTATTCTATTTTGCACGGGACCAAGCCCTGTCCCGCATATTTGCATGAGGCTAAGCCATGCCTCCATATTTGCATAAGTCTAAGCTCTTCCTTCATTTTCATGGGACTAACACCTGTCCCTAAATCTTGCATGAGACTAAGCTTTTTCTCCATATCTGCATGAGGCTAAGCCATGCCTCCATATTTGCATAAGGCTAAGCTCTGCCTTTCATTTGCATGGGACTAAGCCTTGTCCCGAATCTTGCTTGAGACTAAGCTCTGTCTCCATATCTGCATGAGGCTAAGCCCTGCCTCCATATTTGTATAAGGCTAAGCTCTGCCTTTCATTTGCATGGGACTAAGCCTTGTCCCGAATCTTGCTTGAGACTAAGCTCTGTCTCCATATCTGCATGAGGCTAAGCCCTGCCTCCATATTTGTATAAGGCTAAGCTCTGCCTTTCATTTGCATGGGACTAAGCCTTGTCCCGAATCTTGCTTGAGACTAAGCTCTGTCTCCATATCTGCATGAGGCTAAGCCCTGCCTCCATATTTGCATAAGGCTAAGCTCTGCCTTCATCTGCATGGGACTAAGCCCTATCCAGAAATCTTGCATAAGACTAAGCTCTATCTCCATATCTGCATGAGGGTAAGCCGTGCCTCCATATTTGCATAAGGCTAAGCTTTGCCTTCATCTGCATGGGACTAAGCCCTGTCCTAAAATCTTGCATGAGACTAAGCCCTGTCTTCATATCTGCATGAGGCTAAGCCCTGCCTCTATATTTGCATAAGGCTAAGCTCTGCCTTCATCTGCATGGGACTAAGCCCTGTCCCGAATCTTGCATGAGACTAAGCTTTGTCTTCATCTGCATGAGGCTAAGCCCTGCCTCCATATTTGCATAAGGCTAAGCTTTGCCTTCATCTGCATGGGACTAAGCCCTATCCCGAAATCTTACATGAGACTAAGCTCTGTCTCCATATATGCATGAGGCTAAGCCCTGCCTCCATATTTGCATAAGGCTAAGCTTTGCCTTCATCTGCATGGGACTAAGCCCTATCCCGAAATCTTACATGAGACTAAGCTCTGTCTCCATCTGCATGAGGCTAAGCCCTGCCTCCATATTTGCATAAGGCTAAGTTTTGCCTTTATCTGCATGGGACTAAGACTTGTCCCGAAATCTTGCCTGAGACTAAGCTCTGTCTCCGTATCTGCATGAGGCTAAGCCCTGCCTCCATATTTGCATAAGGCTAAGCTCTGCCTTCATCTGCATGGGACTAAGCCATGTCCCGAATCTTGCATGAGACTAAGCTCTACTCCATCTGCATGAGGCTAAGCCCTACCTCCATATTTTCATAAGGCTAAGCTCTGCCTTCCAATTGCATGGGACTAAGCCCTGTCCCGAATATTGCATGAGGCTAAGATCTGCCTCCTATTTGCACAAGGACAATCATTTCATGGCCTGTGAATCCCTCATTGAACAATTCATGGCCCAGGACATCATCTAAAGACGTCATCCTAACTGTCCGAAGACAATTTTCATTGTCTGAAGGGAATCTGCATCATGTTTAGATTTCCGCACAAATATATGCTCGTAGTATCTCTTTACTTGCAGGCGACCCGATAAGCAACTGTTATATCAACAGGAGCAATCCCGCTCCAATTCCTACAAATTATCTCAAACTTGACCATTCACCATAACCATTCTTCACCTATCCCGAAACCTTGTGTTCGTTCTTGTGATAACTTCATCTGTATATTTCGCCAATGAATCCAGAACTACACACAACCTGATTTCTGTAAAACCAGGGATATGTAGGCAGCTCAGAAACCAGAGTGCGGCCCAAATCTCTCAAACCATCTCGCTCGGTCAAAATTGGCCATCATATCTTTACCCGACAACTCTTTCATCCTTCCCGGGTAAAGAGGGGAAGTTGTTGATACCCAATTTTTCCTATAATATTTTTTAAATGCATATATACCTTCAAAACTATGCATTAGCATCAATTGATATTTTTTCATAATTTCTACATTTTTAAAAATTAATTTATCCCAGTATTTTATTTATATAAATAATTACTAATTTCATCACAAATGACTTTATAATAATTTCATGGACTAATTTTGTTGTTTATATTTATATTAGGTTTAAATTATTTCACAAGTGGCCATATTTACATTTTTTGGTTACAATTGCAATAACTTTGCAATTATAGCCCATGCATGCATTATTACATTATTTTACCAAAAAATAGTTTTTATATTTTTAAAATATTGAGTAATTATTTTAAAACATTTATGTGCATGAAAATTATTTTTATAATCTGCTAATTATTTGTATAAATTATTTTCATTAAATATTTGGGTATTTAACAAATAGTCCTTTTTTATTTCAGACTTAACCCCTTTAATATCAACCCAAATCCTCAAATAAAACCAGCCCAAACCCCTTAGGCCCAATCTATATACACCCGACCCAATCACCCCGTTTAATCGTGGTTGTTGATCATTTTGATCAACGGTCCACGATTAAACCTACTATAATTAATCCTAACTAACCCTAACCCCTAATCACTTCTTCAAACCGGCCGCCCTGAATCCCTCTTCCTCTCCATTCTCTCTCAAGCTCACCCTAACCCTAATCGACGTCACCGGCGAGAACCCCTTTCTATGGTGTTTCTGTGCCTTCTCCGACCACCACTGGTCTCCTATACTCCCTGGCTCTTTGATTTCATCAGTCCTTGAGGAGATCTCAAGGAAAGCCAACCTGTTCCAGTCTGAAACTTGTTCACCGGCCGGTCTCAGGACAGGTTCATTTGTGAGTATGGATTTCCTCTTGTTTTTGGTACAAATCCATGGGTTTTTTACACTAGTTCGCTATTGTTCGATTCTTCTCAGATCTTTATAGATCTGAGGTGATTCGAGTAGTATTAAGTATTTTCCTTTAAAAATTCCTTGTTTTAATTAACTATTTTTATTTTAGTCACTCTTTCTAAAACTAGGGTTTTTTCCCAGACCTCCTTCAAAAGATTTTCTACTTTCAATGTTTAATTTGTTCATCTCTTTACGTATTTGACTAATTTTTGCATGAATGCTCGAACCCTAGATGTTTCTAGTGGTTATACTGATTTCTCCTTCTTTCTTTTATTATGTTGTTTTCTGGGAATCAGTCGTAGTAACTGGTTAGGGATTCAAATGTTTTCCCTGTCAAACCCAGTATTCTTTGGGATTTTTTGCCCTAATTGATCTCTAATAAGGATTCGAACCAGCTTTTCTTGTTAAACCCGGTAATTCTGTGAAGTTTTACTCATTTATTTTCTATTTATGGAGCCTGGGTAATTCTTTTGGTAAAACCAATATTCTTTTGCAGATTCTTACTGATTATTTTCTATTATTTTGCGTTGTTAAAATATGTGTGCACAGATCTTATTTTCCCTATTTTGCAACTTTAATTGATTACGCTTGCCCTAATTAGTTGTCCGTATAATTTTGGGATTCTTACTGATCCTTTATTTGGTATGATTTGGACTCATTGCCTTAATTAACCCCATGTTGTTACCATTAATTGATTACCCCAAATTAAGTGGGTCTATTCCGGACTCCCCTAGGGGAATTGATTTTGTGACTGATTAGTTGCTCCTAATTGATTGAACTGTGATTCTTTTGCCTTATTTTGATTCACCCCTTAAGTTCTATATATACACTCTTGTTTTACCTCTCAAAGACACGAACAGTAGTTCAAACACACACAAAAAAAAACTTTCTCCCATCCCTCTTTCTGCTACTTGTGTTCATTGTTTGTCTAGCCGGTTGAAAGCCAAAGCTAGACTGTTGAATCATGCCTACTTTACTTTTGCTTTTGTTTCCTTAACTGGTATGTTTCTATCTCTAATGTCATTATGAATTTCAAACCTATATGATTATTTGTTGCTCCATGATCCATGTCTCTTCTGCACTAGTTCAATCGCTCGTGCACTCAATGCTTATTCTTTCTTGTTTACTGCTTTGATCATGCATGTTTAAGTTCATTATTCCATGTCTATTGTTTTAATCATCATGATATTCCTGTTTAAGTGTCTAGTCTGTTTATTGCTTTAAACCAATGTCTACTTTTATGTTTAGTGCTCCTATCTCTTCTGTCCACTAACTTCAATTGGCATGACTAGCTCTTTGTAATTAAACCCCTGTCCTTAGCATGACTATTCCTACACTTAGTCTTTGTGTTTTACTGTCTATTACTACTTTAGCATCAAGTATGGATTTCCCATTAAGACTCTAAATCAGTAGTTTATGTTCTAATGGATGCTAGGAATTTGGTTGCTAAATGTCAATGGACCTTTTTCTGTCTTTGTTGCTCAATGTGCACTCTTGTTTTTGTGTTTCTGATTCCTGTGTTCCCAACCCCTGATCCCTATCTGTAAAGTTGTTTGTTCTCACCTAGAGTTAATTAACAAACCAAGTTTGAATCTGGGTGGTATTGAGCTTTGTGACTTTGCTGTTGTTTATTGAACCTTTCTTTCCTCGGAATGTTTTCAAAATGGTTTTACTCTTAATATGTTTTCCCAAACTGTGTCCATTCCTAAAGTATTTTTCACTCCTAAATGTTTTACTCCTATACTGCTTTCCAAAAGTTAGTCCAACTATGTCAAGCACTCTCACTTCTACTCTTAGATTACTTAAGTCCTGCCCCTCCAGTGTGTGTACTACCTAGGAATCCATGAGATTCCTCCGAACTCTGGCACACTGGCTGACCTTTTCCACACTGCACATAATCACTTCCCTACTCGAAGGAACTTCGTGTGAGCATTGCCCGGGATTCCTGAGGTCCTTAGGGAACTTTGACACACCAGGCCACCTTATTGGCTATGAGACTTTGGCATCCTGGACCGTTTTGAAGGCCTAGTATTTCCATGTTCACTTTGGGCCTATCTCAGGCTCCCTATAGCATAGCTTATGTCACACCTCCTTTTTCCGACACAGGGTTGGATATGGGAGTTTTTCCAATTAAAGTGACA
>ML383745.1:2785-13452 GCA_005239525.1 Nicotiana knightiana
TTCCATTTAAATAAACGCTTTTGATTACAAAAGGTTAACAACCTTGACACACATTTTTCGAAAATATAAAGACTATTGTGGACTCAACATATGATTATGACTGGAAAAGTGAAGTACAAGACTCGAAAATATCAAGAATACATTAGTGCTTCCGTTGCTCCAGGGGCCGGTGGGGCATCGTTCGGCCTTGCCACGGGCCTGCGTGCTATATCTTGTCGGAGGCGGTAAAGGTCGTCCATTATCTTACGGACAAAGATCATAACGGCTGAGAAGAAAGTGGTCCAAGTCATATCTTCACATTCTTGACATTTGGTGACGATGTATTCAGCTATCTCTTGGACCCTTCGTCTGATAATAACTTTCTCTTGAAGTAGGCGCCCGATTTGTTAGGATCTTGCTTCTAAAGTTTGGGCATCCTTGTGACTCTGTTCTTGCCATCGTTGCAACTCTTTTTCTAACCGAGCCATCATGGCATAGCACTGTTCCCTCTCTGTTTTAAACCCTTTTGCCTGTTTGGCCCTCTCGTTCTCGACGATGACCAATTTTTCTTTCAAGCCCACGATTTCCTGG
Source organism: Nicotiana knightiana (assembly GCA_005239525.1). Lineage (NCBI taxonomy): Eukaryota > Viridiplantae > Streptophyta > Magnoliopsida > Solanales > Solanaceae > Nicotiana > Nicotiana knightiana. The sequence continues at coordinate 3,356 of ML383745.1, forward strand.
TCATATTTCCTTTTTAGTTTCTGAACAAATCCTGTTCTTTCGTCTTCACTCCTTGTAAGCCTTGCCCGAACTTCGGCCAGTTCTTCTACGGCTTTGTCTATCTCATTCCCATAACTACATACTTTATGCCTCAAACCGTTGATAAGCCTTTCATCGGTCCTGCTTCTCTCTGGGTTCTCAGCAGCTGTTTTCAGTTCCTGTATCTGGGCCCGGAGGGCTTCATTTTCTTGAGCTAAACTATTTTTCTCTCCTTCGATTAAGGCAGTTTGTAGAGTATTTTCGAACATGATTTCCCTGACCTGGGCCTCCAATTTGCTTATGGTGGCTCGGTAGCTGTTCTCTTTTTCTAACCAAGCCCAATGCTCTTGAGTTTGCTCGGTGAATTGTTGTACATGGGGTCTCTTTGCGGGTCGTTCTTGCTCTTGATGTTCCCTGCCTCTTACCCCGTACCAGGAGGTGTAGGCGGGTTCCACTTCCCCTTTTGATAAGTCTCTCACTCGAGTTTGAGGTTCTAAAAACCTGCACTCATTCCAAATTTGACGGACCCTGCTTTCAGGGAATGCAGCTCTTGGGCATAATTCAATGGCTTGTTGGCTTAAATCCTCGTCATGGGGAACACCCTGCTGCCTCCCCAACTGGCGTAAGACCCGGTGCGGGGCATATGGCTGAATGCTTCGCAAGCCCATTAATAGGAGATAGCAAACCTCAGCCGACATATTGATAACCTCGTCGAGAGGGAGCCATCCGAACGTCCACTCGATTTGGTTTGCGGTTAGTGAGCTCAAGTAGGAGCACCAGGGCTCCGTGCCTTTAGGAAATTGGTGGCCTTTTACTCGAGTGCTATGTTCCTCAATGCAGTTTAAACCGGTTAAACCATAGTTCAGGTAGCCCGGGCGGTGGCAGAGGTGTTCAATCAGCCAGATTTGTAGGAGCAGGTTGCACCCCTCGAAGAATTTTCCCCCAGATTGGCAAACTGTCAGAGCACGGTATATCTCGGCTAAGACCATCGGTATCAGTGTGCCATTGGACTTTTTCATCATGAAGTCTGCCATTCCCACAAGTCCGATGTCTATGCATCCGTCGCTTCTTGGGCATATCAAGGTGCCCAAGAATGCTACCACAAAAGCTAGCCCCCGGCGGGCTTCCCATTTAGCCTGATCTTTGTGAGTTAGACCAGTGTTGTTAGCCTCGTAACCCTGGGGATCTCCATAACGTCTGTAAAGAAAGTAGAAAGTGCAAAAGCCTTCGGACAAATGTGGGTCTTGGACGTCCCGGCTAATGTTCAACAGATCCAAAAACTTGTGGGGAGTCACCGCCCTGGGTGCCACTGGGTACCGACTTCTGAGTTTGACATTGAGACCAGCATACCCTGCTATTTCCTCCAGCGTGGGTGTTAATTCAAAGTCCGAAAAGTGGAACACATTGTGGGCAGGATCCGAGAACGGTACTAGAGATTCGACGATGTCCAACCTCGGCTTGATCTTTAAAAGGCCAGTAAGTCCCCATAAAGCTTTTAGAACAGACTTCCTACTAGTCTCCCCCAAGTTGCTCCACCACATATGGAGTCCCAGAGGGATTTCCTCGACTGCTTTGAAGGAATGTTTTCAACTGTATTCATCCTGCACATTCGTTCTCTTATTAAGACAACAGAAAAGTTTTCGAAAAGTGTCATTTTGGGCAAAAAGGCTTACAGAAAATGGACCGCCTTTGCGAATACGGCCTTTTAAAGCAGTGTTCGCGAATTGGGTCGAAATTTAAAAACACAGATGGACATTCTTGCCAAACGGCCTTCCGGCGCCCCACTTGGGCGATTAGGCTATAATGGCGTCACCTGATTTTATTTAAGACTATACTTGTTTGGTTTTGAAAAATGGAGTTGGACCCGACGAGGGTTGCCTACGTATCTCACATCAGTGAGAATCAAACAACGCGTAGTTCGAAAAAAAATCTTGATTAACTACAAAATGTATAACCACTCATTTTGTTTTTTTTTTTTTTTTTTNAGCAAATAAAATGCATCAGGGTAGGCTTTTATTTCGGGTACACCTGTCCTAGACGGACCTAACCCCTGTGTTGAGTCCCATAAGTCGAATGCACATGATGCGAATAAGAGTTCCTACTAGGGATCCGACATGAGGTTTTGTATTCTAGGTTTAAATCTGGGGTTTGTTCTAAACCAGGCTTACCCGAGCGGACAGCTCGAGCCGAGGTTGGGGCAGTGTACCGGGAATACAGAAGCTTCGCCGGCTTTGCAACTAATCCGTACCTCGTTCTAAAATTTGGATATGACTCTAACAGAAAAGAAGTCACACGAAGTGCACACTTCCCAGATGATTTAGAAGACTCAGAGAGAAGAGGGTTTCGGCACAATTTATATACAGTTCAGATAATATCAAAGCGGTAAAAGCAGCATTTAGCACATTAGGTTCAAACATGTAAAATCAGATAATAAAGCCAAATANCAGAGAGAAGAGGGTTTCGGCACAATTTATATACAGTTCAGATAATATCAAAGCGGTAAAAGCAGCATTTAGCACATTAGGTTCAAATATGTAAAATCAGATAATAAAGCCAACTACAACAGTTATTCTAAGCTCGAATTCTTGAGTCCCCAGCAAAGTCGCCAGAGCTGTCACATCTCCTTTTTCCGCTACCCCCGAATTAATGAAGGGATAATAAGGGAGTTTTTTCAATTAAAGTGACATTATTCGGATTTGGGATTTATTTATTTATTTCAGAGTCGCCACCCGGATTTTTGAAGATGCTCTGGGACACTGTATTATTTTAAAAAATCCCAAACTGAGGAAATTTTGACTCGGTTTTAATTTGTCTGCGACCAGAAATCTGAGTAAGGAATTCTGTTAACTCGGGAGAAGGTGTTAGGCACTCCCGAATTCCGTGGTTCTAGCACGGTCGCTTAACTATTAATATTTGGCCTAAATTATCTGACTAATTACGTGTTTTAAACCTATTGTGCATTTTAAATTTTATAATTTAAAACCGCTCTTGATATTTATGGATTTATCTTGAAACAAGTCACGATGGCGTGCACTTGTTTTTTTTTTTGGACATATTGTAATCGTGCCACATGAAATGCACCCACAATTACAACACGTGATTTTTATTATTGTTTGAAGTTGGAGTCGGGGACATGAGTTGCCGCACCCGAGTGTGGATTTACATAATCATGACTATTGTCATGATAGTTTAAAAATGCTTATTTGAAGCAATTGCTGATTATTCTCTAAGCTTGGTAATTTTTAGTCTAAGAGAAGTATTTTTTGGACTAGAGGATGGATATGTGTTCGAAATCGTCTAAGACTAAGTTAGCTAGTCTAAGTATGAGTATTTTGGTTCGTGCCTACGCTTATAAGCATACAAACACCTTATTTACTGTTTTTCGGCCTTGAATTGGTAAGCTAGAGCTATCTATTCTTCTTTGTGAGGACTTTGTAATCTTAAAAAAATAGCAGGGCACAAACAGGTTTTACTAGTTCATACTTTGCAGTTTCTGCCCATTTTTATACAGCCTAACTACAGATCTAAAATCGGGATTTGTACATATTTTAAGGTACAAATATTCATACATCTATCTCAAAAAAAAATCAAAGAATGTGAGATAAGTTAAAAATATTTTGGATCACCAACTCTTATTCATATTGAAAGTTACAGAAACTGAAATGACACGATTCCAAAATTCTAGCAGATGTTTACAGGGAGATTTCCATACAGATTACCTAGGATATAAACTCATACTTTTAGTTGAATGTCTATTTTTATCGTATTACTTCTTAAATCAGATAACTCTAATCCTTGGGCCTGTTTACTCCCTCATGGCCTGATAGCCTGAGGAGTTAAACTTGATTAAAGCCTTAGTGGGCTGTTTCATCAAGCTGGCCCAATTCTGGATTAAGCAGAAAAAGAGTAAGGAACCTGGAATAATAGTATACAGTATCCAATCCATATTTACAACATAAATTACAAAAAAAAAAGAAAAAATTATGCTATTACATTATCGTTTACTATGAAATACAATTTCCTAAAAGAAAAAAAAAAATTAACAGAGTAAAGATAGAACAAAACTGCTTCTGCGCGAGCTGGCCTTCAGCGGCCTCAAAATCTATATTCTTCTCGCTATTTTCTTAGTCACAAAAAGACTAACTTAATAGACCATTCCTTAGGCATGTTATGAGGCAACATGACCATTATTTGGTCAAATTGAATCCCAATCATGCGATAGTGTTAATTTTAAAGGACCTGACCTACTTTGGTGTACTTTTCTTGGAATGAACCTGACCATAAGGAGGTTAGGTTCAGTTCCGAGGATGCAAACCCATCAGTCCTTTGAGTCATTCATATTATGACCTGAATTCTCATAATGACTTAACTATTCTTAGGCATTTCTTGAGGCATGATTCTGACCATTTGTTGGGTTCAGATTCTTGTCTTAATACCTTTATAATGATAATCTAGCTATTCTATTACTGTTTATGTATGATTATAGGGGGGATCTGACCCTAAATGGATCAGACTTTTAATCCCACAATACCAACTAAGTCAAGTCTATATGGAGACTTGCTTAATGAGTTTCTTCAGTGACTAAAGAAACACAAATAAAAGCATCTTTCTATCTGAAACTGAAAGTCCAAAATTTTGCTACTTGGACAGTAGTAACAGCTGACCTGCAAACATTTATAGGATGAGTCATGCCATGAAGGAGGCTAGACTCAACCTTGATGATGCTTTGCACCACTTTGACAGAACAGATTCCTGACTACTTTTATGGGCTGGATCTGACCATAAAAGGGGTCAGATTCAACTCCATAGAGGCCCCTCTTTGTAACTTTCAATTCATACTTATACTATGTCTTTGACTTTTTAGGCATGTTTTTAGAGAATGAATCTGATCATGTTAAAGGATTCAGATTCTCTTCGCTAGGAGCCCTTTGATTACTCACTTCTTATCTAAAAAAAAGTGATTTCCATCACCTTAGGCTACTGTTTATGCACTATTAAGGGGATGAGTTTGACTATTAAGAAGTCAGGCTCATTTAACCTAGTGTCAACTATCTAGAGACTTGCTTGTTGAATCTCTTCAGTGACCAAAGAGACCCAGCTAAAGTATATTTCTGCCATCTTATGGGTAAAATCTGACCATAGAAGAGGTCAGATTCAACACCCAAATGCAGATTATTCCACTAATGGACTAACACAAAACTGACATCCACTGATACTCAATGTATTTTAACCAACTTGAAATCAAAAGCAGAATAATTCTTAAGGATTTAGATACTACACAAAACACATATATGGATTCTTTAACATCATATCAACTAAACATTACTTTAGCTTTATAAACCAAGAATAAAGAAGATTCAGATTGACATAATCTCAAAAGAAAACATAGCAAGAGTCAAACATTTAGCATCAAACTAAAAATAAATTCTGAGTATAATAATTTCATTTGAAGTTCATTGTGACATACCTCTTTTTGAAGAGAAAATAACAAAGATTCTGACCAAATAAAGGTCAGGTAGACAGTAAAACAGCTAAGAAGAGACAGATTCAGCAGCAATGTAAGCAGCACAAACCAGAAACCCAGGACCAACCCAAACCAGAGGAATTTCAGAAGAATCAGAAGCAGATCAAAGAAGAACACCAACTGAGAAGACCCACAGAAAAAAAAACTTCAAGAGTTCTTGAGAAAATCGATTTCTTCCTCCTGATTTGTTTTGGACCTTTTTAATAAAGAACTGTTCTGATTTTGTTTTCTGTGTTCAGTAAAAAAAATTAGTTTTAGAGTGTAGAGTGAATTTTCAGAGTGTCCAAAAATCCAAAAAAATGCTCCTCTTGTGGTAAAAAGTGTGTGTATATATAGGGACAATTGGGATGGGATATGCTTAGCATATTCCCTATCTTAAATGAGCTGAAAAGGGTACAGGTACAGCTGTCAACCCTATCCTTTTGGGACAGCTGTATCTTCCAGAACATTCCCACCCCTTGAAATTCCCTTTTTATCCCTAAAGTATCTGATTTGCTGATATTTATCTAATCTAGAAGGTTCTAACTAATTGTTCTTAACTAAGTTTGAGTCAATTAAATGAAGATTAGTTGATTAAATGCCTAAAGTTGGATTTCATACTACTTACTATATTTAAGTCATTAAGTCAACAATTAATTAAACTTAAAGGAGGTCAGTCAAACCAGTTCCCTTAAACTTAGGTCAATCTAACTAAACTAAACGAATCTGCCTTAGTTCATTACCCTCGAGCTACTTGTTTTAATCAGATTTTATTTTCAATTACATACTTTAAGAAGTTACCTAAGTTAATTTAATGTGAGTCTGAGTGAAACAATTATTTTTAAACTTAGTTAATTGATCCTAAACTAGTTATCCAGGACTCATCTCAGCCAAAATATCAAGTCTGCTAGTTGAGTGTAGCTTATTGCCTAATTGCTTAATCAATTTAAGCTCAAATTGACTCCCATTTTAAATTTCAATCAGTAGTCAATTGAACTAATTGGTTTAAACAATTTCATTAGTTGTACTTAGGCTTATCTATGAACTCTTAGTCAATTGAGTGGTTAATCCTATTAAACTGAACTTTTAAACTATTTTAGTCATCCTAGGATCTTAGTTTGATTAAAGGAAGTTAGTTAACAATTAGGTAATAAGTAACTTTATTCTAATTTAAATAATTGTAGCTAAAATTTGTTGTCGTATCAAGGGTTGATTAATTTCAGATTAATCAATTACCTTAAACTTCTTAGACTTAGATCAATTATACTGTTACTTGGTTCACATGTATACTCAATTAGTTGTGTATGATTGTCTAATTAGATTATTATTTAATTTCTTAGTCAGGGTGGATGGTATAATCCTAGATTACACTAAACTAGAGTAAACAATCAATCGAATGTGGGAAAGAGCGACAGTGAAGGCAGTCTAACACAAACTTAAGCATGAATCAAATAAGTACAAACTTTAGTAAATCAATGGTGACTAACATGACAATCTAAGAATGATTAATCATGGTTGCAAAATAGTTCGGAATTGCCTAATGTGTTAAGTACTACGTCAATTGAAAACAATATGAATCAAACAGAAAAATCATATATGCAGTCAATGATGGAGCCCAATTCAGGAGGTATGATTAACAGGGAAAACCTATTTACCTAGTATGACAAGAAACAAAAGTCATGAAACATTCTCAAATTGCAACGACAAGGAGAAGATATACACAGGTGGGGGGAAAAACAACAGATCTACACAGATCTTTCACAAAAACAAACTAAACCTAGACAAGTTTATGTCAATAAACCCAAAGCAGTTAGAAAGGGAAGGCGCAGTAGCATTTAGGGATAATCAGTAGAGAAGAAAAACCTAAAACTAAACCCAGTTAAACAAGTATCTTGTGACTAACATGATTTAGGAGAATAAACAGAAAACCTAAAAAAAATCTAAACAATTAGTCCAAACAGAAGACATAGATTGGGTAGAAGAGATTTAATACTAGCCTAGGCGATTCCTCTTACTAGGGGAGTGATTAAAAGAAACAAAAGGGGGAGGGGTACCAGTCAGCTAAAACCATTTTGCCGGAGTTTGGCCGGACTTCGGTGGGTTTGAAAACGGGTCAAACCCGCATGAATCAATTGCTCTTTTCAAGAGCAACTGACTCATGCAGGTCCAAACCATTGAAGGCCCTTGAATCAGTGCGCATGGGAGACCTAGAGTTCTGGAATCTCAGATCCGAGATTGGGGTTTTTGGGATGGTTTTTTGACAAAACCAAGAACATGAGGTGGTTTAGGAGGTGATGGGGGTTGTAGGGTAGAGATTTGGGGTTGATCGGAGTTGTTATGGTGTCCGGACGGCGGTGGGGTTTCAGGGGCGGCTAGGGTTTTTAGAGAGAGGAGAGAGAGAGACGGACGGAAAGGGGGTTAGGATTTGGTGAAATGAGGGGGTGGGTGTGGTTTGGACACATATATAGTTTAGGGGTGTGGAGTTTGGAACCGTTGGATCGAAATGATCCAACGACTGGGGTTTGATGGGGCGAAACAGTGTCATTTGGTTGTTACGGGGGACAGGCCGGGTTAAGGGGTTTGGGCTGGAGTGTATTGTGTATAAAGAAAGGATTTGGGCCTGGGTAGTTTTGGCCCAGGTCCGATTTTAAACCCCTTTAATTAACTAAAATCAATTAAATTAGTTAAATTCAAATCTAACTTAATCCAAGGAATGTAGTAATTAACCTAAACCTTATTTATTTACAGATTAATCAAGAATAACACGACCAGTTCTATATTCCTAATTCAATCCATGTTTTATCGAATAAAAGATGATTAATTTTTGTAGTAATTAGTTATTAAAAACTACATTACGTTAAATACCCGTCATTTGTCTACTATTTAATTAATTATAACTAATAACTTCATAATGCAAAATTTTCAATGACTTTTAAATATGAATTATGGACATGCAAACAATGCAGATAATTCACAATTAATTAGTGAAAAATCAACCAATATTCATAAAATCAATTGATTTATTGGAATTTTTATAGGACGATACGACGAGTAAAATCACATGCTCACAACATATATATGGTGTTTCTCCACACTCTTCCTCCTCCAAAACTCCACAAAAAAGTAGTAAAACACGCATCCCAATAACAACACAAAACAGTCCGCTACAAGTATAATAACTCGAACTCACGGCTTCCGATCACCGTCCCGTGAGTTCTACCTTTTAGGAAACATATTTATCAACTCGTTGATATTTAAACACTTAAATACAGATATTATACGTTTCTTAACTATGAAGTACCTTCCAAAACTCTAACTACAAAGAAAAAGGAAAGGTGGTATAATGACACTTACGTCGTAGGGATCGTTTTGATGTTATTGCTTCTCGATTTCTTGCCTGGAATGATAATCTTCTTTCAAACCCTAGAATATAGCTTGAGGATATGTTTATGGGTGTTCTCTGTTCATTTTATGCTGAATAATGAAGAGAAATGCGACCTAAGTTTTATATATATCAAGTTTGGAAAAGTCAAAGACGTGCTAGCTTGGCACCCTAGGATTGGTCCATCTTCCGATGCTTATATCTTTTTTTTCTGATGTCGTATGAATGAAAGGTTAGGAGAGTTGGAATCTAAATTCCAATACCTTAAATTTGGTATATTATATGTCCCAATAAGACCTCATTTAGCACATGAAATATATTTCTCAAAAAGCTCTAGTGATCCACCTAATGGTCACTTATGATGTCTGCGTAGTCTCGCGAAACTGCAAATATCTCTCTACTCCTATGTCGTATCGATGAACGGTCTAATTCATTGAAAACTAGAATCATAGATCTTAAATTTGGTTGGTAGATCATCCAATAATTCTAATTATATTGGGAGAAAATCTCAGTTACATTTGACCTAATTTTAAGCACATTATGAGTGTAACTTGTGAAGACCTTTGCCGACTTTTGTTCCACAACTTGCTTGACTTCAAAATGTAGAACAAAAATATCATAAGATAAAAATTAAATCATATAATAACCTCCTTATCATGTAATGAAACATAGTCTCACCCTAAACTACATGTTATAACATTCAAAACTTGTCGACTTTCGACGAAACTTATTTTCTTCAATTGGTTTAGCTTCTAAGATTTCCAACCCTCTTGGTACTCGTTATTCATGATCTTAAATATTTTTAACCTCCAATTTAACATGATTAACTTACTTTATATTCCATCAAATATAGTATTATTTCTGAGCTTACATCAATTGACTACAATGTACTCTCACGTACGAAAACATGGGGTGTAACAACTATATTACTATGAATCGCAAAGATGTAATTATCATAGGTCATATGAATAAAACAAATTTACTCGGTGGAATTACTTAGTTGCCATTGGCCGATACGTATGACCTTAACGTATGAAACTATATAAACGACTATAATATTACTATGAATTGCAACGATGTAATTATCATAGGTCATGTGACTTCTACAACCTTAGTCGGTGGACTTATACGGTTTCCATTGGCCGATACGTATGACCTTAACGTATGAAACTATATAAACGGCTATTATATTAC
>ML383746.1:0-29972 GCA_005239525.1 Nicotiana knightiana
TACTAATTCATGTGCCCTCACAAGAAAGAAAATTATAGAGGTGTTTTAAGGTGGTTCTATGTTGGTAACTAGATGCCAATAAGGGCTATGAGGTTTAAAAAGAAGCAAAGTGCAAAAAGAAAGACAAATGTGATTAGTATTCAGAGAGGGTATAGTCACTTGTATCCCAAATACTTATCCAACCCTTCCTTAAACCTACATTACAAGCTTAAAAAGTCCTTATTGGATCTCCAACCGAATGTTCTTGAATAGGCGGTGAATTAAAATAAGGGCAAGCTTATGGCATGATATTTGGTAATACTTGAAATTCTTTGTTGAGAGTGAGTGTCTTTGTGCATTTCTCCCTTGTGTTGTTATTGTAAATATGGTGATTTGGGAACTTTCTTTCTTGTGAGGGCACATGAATTAGTATGGATTGGTGACATTGATGTATTCCTAAATGAGTAAATTGAGCATATGTCGTAGACTAATGTTTTTGAGTCACTTCTTGAGGCTTTTTGTTGTCACTTGATCATTTTGAAATTCCTTTGCATTTCTTGAAGTTGTTTCTAAATTAGGGACTTATTTTGTTGAGATTCACATTCTTGAGCCTAATTATTCGTACCAACCGAATTCATAAGTATGGTGCTTAATTGGAGAATGTGATTTGCAAATGATAGCAATAGTACTTGTGCTTTAAATGGTAGAACTTCATTGAATTATTGGTTTTGATTTGCTTGAGGACAAGCAAAAGTTTTAAGTTGGGGAAGTTGATGAGTGGTGATTTTATCATTTATTTTAGTCTCTTTTCTTTAGATTTTGCATCCGTTAATTATAATATGATGTTGTTTATGGTGTGTATTGCTAGATTTTCAGGGAAATGAAGTATTGAAGAGAATTGAAATTAAATGAAAGTGAAATTAAGCAAAAGAGAGTTGAACAATGCAAAATCCTTCAATTATTTCGCATCTGCGGAAGACATGTCACTTATGTTCTTGCATCTGTGAGACAAGACCCGCATCTGCGGAAGAAGACCTGGCTGGCAGAAACCGCTTTTGTGATCTACTCACCGTATCTGCGGTAGCGCTTCTGCGCCTAATGTTCGTATCTGCGATCGTGCATCTGCGCGTGCAAGTCCGCTTCTTCGGAGTCAGTGTTTCCCATCAAAGTTCTCTTCTGCGGTAGGCTATCCGCATCTGCGGAGCCGCACCTGCGAAGATCCTTCTGCAGGTATAGTCAACGGGCTTCAGCTATGGATAGTTTTGGTATTTCATATATTCTCAACTCCAAACCTACAAATACACAACCTAGCTTATTGGAAACATATCTTTGGCTTATTTTTCAGTCCCTTGACTAGAGAAGACAAGTTTTGGAGCTAGGGTTCTTGCACACACACTTGAGTTTTGCTTCATGAAGCTTTTGGTTGAGAATTTCTTACTCATTTATGTTCATTTCTTTATTTCCTTGCTTTGTATTGTATATCTAAGTGTGTAATATTTTTTTTCAACACTTGAATCTTGTTTATGCGAATATTCATATTTAAAAATATCTTGTTGTGCTTATGTATTGAACAATTTTTAGTTATATTGAAGTGAGTTATTGTTTATTTAATTATTCTTGTTATTTAATATTTCTAAAGAGATTAACTAACCCTGGGACTCGCCCATTAACTTCGAATGAATTTTGGGAAAGATAATTTGGGGTTGGGAAAGATTAATTAACAAGAACTTGAGGTTTTAGCCCTCATTTTATAGATTCTACCTAGGGATAGGATTGAACTACTTGTAGCCATATTCGGTTGTGCTTATCTCTTAATTTCTTTAGGGATAATTCAATTAGGAAGTCTTTTTAGTCTTGGAAGAAGCTAATATAGAATTATTACCCAAGGCTAACTAACGTAAACTCGCCCATATTTGTAAAATCGTGAAATACATTGGATCGTTACTTGAGTGTAATTCCCTATGCATCCATGCTTGTAGCCACTGATCATTTTATTTTCTTTCTAGGTTAGTTTTATTTTTTCAATTAGACATAAATATTTTCTCGAAACATTTCTAAGTGTTTGGCTTAGCACAATAAGTGATAATTCTCTTACACGCCTGATCGCCTACATACTATTCTCTGTGGGATTCGACTCTGACTCATATTTGGGTAAATTATATTGCATGCGACCATGTTCATTTACTTTTTAGTAGTGAATTTGGACGTCATTCGAGAGCAACACTCATACAACCAGATTTGCATAACGAGTGGAACCTCGAATGAGATAAAAATGCACAAAAGGTCCAGCTTATGCCTAACAGACTGAAGCAATTGTGTATAAGCTTCGATACCCCATGTGAAATTCGCATACTGCCCCGAGTCGACCAAATAGAACCTAAAATGGCCTATCAAATCATTATCTTTCTCTGAAGGACAGAGGAAGAATTCTATCAGATAGAGAATATACAGCTTGACTGCATCACCCAACTACGGTTGGTTACAATTTGTTTCAAGTACGACTTCTCAACTTTTTCCTTGTTCGTAAAATAGCTCCTCATTGTATTAATGTCATACTTAGTTGTGTAACTAATGTTCGTTACTTTTGTAAAATATCTAATGTCAATGATAAGGGCAAACTCCCTCAACCCAAAGTTCAACCTCTCACCCTTTATCTCTGTTGTAAAAAATGAGAACCGGATGCGTTCAATTCATACTTCATGAGAAGGTGGATTGCCTCTGATTTTGGATACATATTTTGGGCATGCAAAGAAAGTGCCTAAAATATGTCTTCTTAAACAACCTTAACCCATTTTCAGGCAATAACATCTTGATTTGGGTAGGAACAGCATGGGCGGATAATGTGTGGAACCTAGTGATGCCATAATAACATCATATGGTGCAAAAAATGTTCAATTCTGCACACAAAAAAAAACAGTAAGTTAATAAATATGTTTAAAGACCAAAAAAAATAACATAATGACAATTCTACTCCACTTTAGCTACAACTAGAAAGACATTACATTGCATACAAATAAGTTACAAAATTAGTAAACACATATAACAACTGACTACATTGAAGCTATAAATGCACTGATAAAAATTATGATTAGAGCAAGAAATAGAAACTAACAACTAGACATAATATATACAATTTATTTACAGAAAATGAAACTAACTTCTACAAATAGAGCAAATAATTACCAATAAAACCAACTAAATCATGTAGTACATTCCCTACCAAAATTATTTCGAATAATATACAAGAAATCTACAATTTTCAGAAAAATGTAGAAAAGGTTATAACCAAAAACAGATTCACAATATAGACAAAATTTCTACAAATACAGAAAAAAAAATGTATAGGCATGAGAATGAAAACAGGTTTTGTAACTAAAAAAAAGAACAAAAATTGTAAATACTAAAATCTTACCTTCTCCAATGATTGTTGGGGTATGGTTTTAAGAGATTTTTGAACCTTCTTCTTTCTTGAAGGTTTGGCAGTACGAGAAACTTTGATTTTTTTTTATAGGGTTCGAGATAACTTCTTCTTCGACGAAATCATCATCACGCGCAATTTCTTGCCCTTCCGCTTTACTGATTTAGCAGATGTCGAAGTTTCACCAGCACCCCTGTCATGCTTGCGTTTTGTTCGAGCTTTTACCCTAGCTTCACGAGGAGAAAGCTTGGACTTTGTTTTTGATTTTGCATGTGTCGATTTCATTACTTTTTTGGGTGAATCCTCTGAGAAAATACCCAAATCAAAAGTAGAAATATCACCAACATTAGCTTTTTAGGGATATTCTTTGAAAATCCTTTCTTCATCGTAAGGGAAGGAAAAATTTTAAGTTATTACTGATTTCGTAGGATTTTGATAGAGAAATCAGAAAGTTTGAGAGAGATTATAAAAGATTTTTGAACAAAAATGGAAGAGGACGTTAATGGAGGGAGAGAGTACCAGAATCGTGGGGAGTATGGACAGAAAAACGTGAGGGGGGTGGGTTATATACGTTAGCGAGATTATAGGAGTTAATTGATTCTCATTAAATTCCTAAAATGTATATAATTGGTAAATTGTATATGCCTATGTAATTAAATTGAAACTTGAGTAGGGAGGGTAATAAAGTTTCAAATAGTGTATAGGAAGGTAAAAATCTCATTTGAAAAATATTTTTATAGCATCAATTAATGTTTGATCAATCTTTTAAAAAGTGCTTCTAATAAATGTATTTTTCAAAAAAGAATTATTTTGGGGAGAAGCTACTTTTTCTGCTTATCAAAAACAATTTCTACTTTTATTCTGAAGCCCTTTTTTTCTTTTTTAAAGTTTGGTCAAATACCTTAAATTTAAGAAAAAACACTTTTAGCCTTAAAAAAAACTTGGGCAAACAAACTATATGTTGGAACTACTTTCAACCTCGTGGTCAGAGGATGAATCAACAAGACATAAGCCGTGGAGATAATTACGTGCACTTTCTTGCACTGGAACTATTTCGTGTTTTTTGAAAGTATTAGAGTTGAAGTTACTAAAGCACATTTGAAAGTATTCGTGTTTAAACATGAATTTTATTTAGTAAAAAGAAAAAAATAAATTTATGTGAAGTGAACCATTATTTCACTTGAAATATTCTTCATACATGTTTTTCAACTTCAACTTCTTATTTCAAATTAAAACTTACATAATTAACAAAATTTTAAAACAAACATTAATTTCATAATTTGTAATTATATATTTGAGAAATATGCGCACTCTGAAGAATGTTGGATGTTTCTCCTGCTAACTAGTAGTAGCACAAAACCTCCTTTATGTCTGATCAGACGTTTTTATTCTGGTCCGACTTACTTTCACATGTTCAATTATTTAGGGAACCGAGCTGTGGAGGGGAACTTGGAATTCCCCGTAATTCTGGGAATTGTGAAAAGCTATACACAATTAGAGGCTATTGTTATTTGTTGAACTGCGTAACAATCTCATGCTGGCTACCATTCTAGTTGTGCATTTTTTTTTTTTTTGTATAATATAAATAATAGATTGATTATACATATAATAATATTAGAGATTGTCCATTACAATAGGGACCTTTGTTAAATACCTTTTTACACACTCTTCTATCCTTATTTGAAACCATACAAAAAAAATACTTAAAATCTTAATTTTTTTTCGCCCCAAAGTGTAATATGATTGAGCAAACCATACGTACAAGATAAAGGAGAACAATGGAGCAACAGTAAAGTTATCTCCGTATGATGTATAGCTCACAGGTTCGAGTCAAACAGCTACTGATGCTTGCATTAGGGTAGGTTGTCTACATCACATCTTTTGGGTGCCGCCTTTCCCCGGACACAGCGTGAATGCGAGATACTTTATACACCGAGCTGCCCTTTAAACCATATGTATAGATATATAGGCAACACACACTCATCATAAGACGTATCTACAAAAAGATGGACGCCAAGCGAAAATCTTCTCCAAAACCAACATATTACTAAAGAGCACACGCACGCCCAGAAGTATACAGGCAAAGCTCAGACACGTATACAGGGGACATTGTTACTACACATTCAAACAACAATCATGTGCAATCACGAAACCTACAACCACAGCAGATACAGCTATATAACCAGAATGAAAATCTGCAAATCTATCTACAACACAAGTCGACATCTAATATGCATCAATAAACATTAAGCACTAACAAATACACCAAATGAATTAGTCATCTATAGGGTCCTGAGGAGTCTCAGCTGCACTGCGCTTAATTGTGACAACAGGACATTCGGCATGCTTAACACAGAACTCACTCACAGTTCCCACGAAAACCCTGCAACAGGAAAATCACCTCTTTAATGAAGCAGTGTCCCAAAGTACAGGTTGTTTGATTAGTCACGATCACGAGCAGAGGCAGAGCTAGGATTTGTACCTTATGGGTTAGAGATTATAGTCCTTTGAAGTTATTGGGTTCTAAATTAATAATTTTTACATATTCATGGGATTTCTTAATACAATACAGGATTTGAACAAAAGCTATTGGGTTCAGTCGAACCCGCAAACAACATTGTGGCTCCGCCCTTGATCACGAGCGACCCATTATTTTATGAAAAGCAATGGCAAAATGACTGCTAGATCCCATATCACTCACGAGGACCCCAAGTAATAGCAGCCTCGGGAGTAGATAAAATGTTTAGATTTTACAAGGTGGGCCCTGCTATGGAACATCTAGAAAAGAGAATAAAGCTTTTCGTGTATGAACAAGTTTGGACCAATATTGAGCACAAGGAGAAGCATTCTTCTATTGTTCAGACACAAGTTCCTGTGCATTCCGGTAACTAGAGTTTTGCCGTTCTGGTAACTAGAGGTTTCTCCTGGACTGAGAGAAAGCTACTGAAAGTGAGGACCTTGCTCGAGTCTTTCTGACTACAAGATTCATGATCGCCGTTGAATTCTATACTTTAGTGATTGTCAAGGCTCTAAAGACGAGGTACACAGTAGATCAATTAGATTCTAGCAATCAACCATGTCGAGCAAGAATTGGAGGGATCAGATGCTTGGAAATACTTTCCATTTACTTTTAATAAAAAGGCGGTAGGGGCAACAAGGCCATATGGCAGTGGAGGCAGAATAGAGACCACGGTAAGGCTAATGCCAAGCAGAAAATTCAATGATGAGTAGAGCACTTTATTGGATCTCACTGATACCAAATAGGTTTGCTTCTAATTACGATCATAACTCATAAGTAAAGTTGAATTAGGATCATAACTCACAAGTAATATTTTTTTAACAACATGCATTCACATAATCCATAAGATAGTGTTCTCTAATAATATAATAATCATATTGTTCATAAAACCCTCAATAGGTATAAGAAAATTATTTAAGTCTAATTCAATTGGCAGCCTAAATCATAGCCAATAGAGATTTACGTCCTTCCAAAGATATCCAATCATTGTTCGGCATAAGTTTGCATATTGACAAATCATTTATAAACGTATAGGGCCATATTTTATTCCAAATTCATTTCTCATGTCTCGTTATAGAATAGACGACATCATTAAAAGCCGACTAATAATGATTCTCCCACCTCTCAACAAGGCACCATGTCTTCAAAATAATATTGTTTAGACTTTTTACTAATATTAGAAGTCGGTAGCATTCAACTTAGGTGCATCGGTAGTTGGCTAATTTTGGTCAAATTGTCTATATTCCTCGGCAACTTCAAAGAGGCAGCATACATAAAAATCATTTCATCTAGCTTATTGACAATTAATAGGTAGATGAAATGATTCATGTGAATGCTACCTCTTTGGAAAATGCTAAGGAATCTGGGTCATTTGAGCAAGATCAACCAACTCTTGAAGCACCTAACTTGAGTGTCTATCCGGAGGGACCGACTACTAATATATACTATATTAAAAGCACGAAGGCCCTTAACGAGATGTCGTTCGTCTTTTTTACCCTTTAAAACTAGCTTTCACATTGGACAAAATAGTAATATAATTTATTTTCCAAATTGTAAGAGTAGTCATTTTATTATTTTCCTAATATTTGGGAATAATCTCTTAATTATTTCCTTAATACTTATATAGAAAATTATATCATTTAATTGGAGTCCATATAAACTCCATCTAAATTTAGGGTAATGAATTTCCAAGCACTTCACGAGTATTCCTTTTATTAGGTTTAAGAGTACTTTTATTTGTTATGAAGTTTAGGTTTAGTTGTCATAATTTTCCTTTTCTTAGTTTAGTAGTCCGTAGTTTCTTCTTTTTCCCCAGTTTTAGGAGTCCTTATTCAAGGTTTAGAGTATTTTTTTAAAATAAAATATTTGTTACTAAATTATTATTTTTATATTTAAAACTTCGATATCAACTAAATTTTTTGTTATTAAATCATACTTGGGAACAAGAACAAACATCTAGCGATCACAGATGTAGTAACCACAAATGTTCATCAACTCTAATTTTTTTATAATTCAAGTATCAAGCTTAACTAAATAAAGTATTTTAATTTTAAGAATACAAAAGAAAAAGAAGTGTTCGCAGGAATCAATAACACTAATGGTTGTACTAACATAAAAACCCAAAAGATATGTCATAACAATTTTTTTATTATTCTGAACATAACATAATTATTGGATTAAAATTATAATTACAGTTAAATATTGAAAACTTAGATGAGCTAATAATAAGATCCGAATAAACAAAAATAAATTATTCTCTTTAACATTGAGTATAAACAATTAAGTCTTTAAATTAATTAACCAAATATTCTTTGATTTAACTAATTTACGAAAAATCCAAGTCATTTTTTCCCGAAATTCATCATATAAATCGGTTATAATATAGTTTTAAGAGTCAAATATTTAAAAATGCAAACATTAAACAATAACGATAAAATATTAGAAGATAAAATATATTCTTAGTGGAATCTCATTAATAATTTTTCTTTTTTTTGGTATTCATTTGTTTACAAATGACAACTCCCTATACATTTTTATGTACTAAATTACTTATTGTAAAATAGTAACTTAATATAGACATTTTAAAACTTAGCATTTGATAACTAGACTTACATGTTCTTCCTTTATTTTATTGATTGAAGCTGGGCACACGTGCAACGCACGTACACTACTATTAAATATTTTTTTATTCGGACTATGTAGAAAGTCCTAACATTTAGGACTTTAAAATCGATTAATATTTTTCTTTATATAAATTCTTCCTTATTTGAACTATTAAACACAACTATATTTTTCTAATGTTTAAAACTTTTATATCAACTAAACTTTTAAGCATTAAAAGGGACATGTTTATACATCATAAAACTTTGAATAGGTAGGAAGTCCGTAATTCAATGTACTAAATTGCAATTCCTTCAATATGTTATTCCGGTTAGAATACGTTTGATGGGATCTAAAAGTAATTTGTTCACATTTTTGGTTAATTTTGGATGTTGTTCTTTTAAATTTTGATACCTATGTAGTAAATATGTGAATTATTATTATTATTATTATTATTATTATATATATATATATAAAATATTTTATATATATAAAATATTTTATTACTAAGCTCAACAATTAGAATAACAAAGAAAAATATTTGAGAATATAAATGAAATAGAGAGGGAGCGAAAACTAATCCGCAAAAGTTAAATAACGCTAAACGATTCAACAAGCACAAAGATCTAAAATAAAATAAAATAATAATTGATTATTATTTTTAAAATTTTTATTTAGAAATAAAATTTTGCATTTGATAAAAATATGATTACGATTAATATTTCAAATTTGGGACGAGCTATATTTTTACACTGTTATTTTATCTTACACTTAGATTATATCAAAGTGAATAAAATCGCCAGTTAAAATTCATAATAGATTTATCTACATCAATATTTTACACTTTTTTTTATAACTCAAGCATAATTTTAATATATTTTTAATGCGATTTTATTTAAAAATAATAATCGCCATGACAGAGGTACATTGTGCGTAACACTAAAACTAGTAGGAGTAAAAAGCCTAAACAAGATCATTTTGAAGATAATGACTGCCCTGTTGAGAGGTTGGATGGATCATCTAGCCAATGTGAATAATCGCCTTTCAACTATGTCACTCATTCTAGAAAGTGATATATGATAAATCATAAAGGAGATCCATTTGAAACTAAGTATTGTCCCAAAAACTTATAGTCTTGTGCCAAACACTAATTGGGTGTCTATGGAAGAACGCAAATCTCTTTTATCGACCATGATGTCGGCTGCCAGTTGAATTAGACTAGTATCATGTATCTTATACTTATTGAGGATTTTATGATTAATATAAATATTACTTTAGTAGAAAATATAATTATTATGCATTTTATGTTATGGACTATATGAATACATGTTGTTAAGAAACACTATTTATGATCCAAAATATAAAAGATGTGTAATGATTGTTGTTAATATCATTAACTTGTTTTTACACCCAAATGTTTGTCTAGTTGTCGATAAAGTGGTTTGAGAACCATAAGGTCTCAGGTTCAAATCCAGAGAGGCAAAAACAATATGTGATCTCTTCCATCCGTCCACGCATCGGTGGACAGAGTCACACGATACAAGTGCTGGTAGGAGGTAGCAGGTATACCGGGGATTAGTCGAGGTGCGTATAAGCTGGCTTGGACAATACGATCATTAAAAACTATTTCATTAACTTGTTTTGTATTAATTTCATTAGTAGTGCATGTATTTAAAATCTTAATACGTTTACAAGGCATAATTGATGATAATTGAGGAAAAAGAGTTGTCTTAAATTATTTTTACGAATAATTGTTTGATAGATGTAATATTTACAACAAGGCAAAATACATAAGTTCCCCCTAAACTTGTCCAGTAACTCGGTGGACCACTAAAACTTTACGAGCGCTCATGTACCCATTATTATTATTTAGAGTGAAATTAATACCTCTGTATGCAAACACAATCAGTTGCATGGTGGGAGGTGATTTACACTCTCCCAGTCTCCCTATAATTTTGCCACGTCATCGGCATGGCATCATTTAGTTTTACTTTTAGCACTCCTAAATTTTTACTATTTTCACTCCTATTTCACTCTTTTTCTGTATTCTTTAATACTTTCCCAAGCAATTCTCTAAAACAATTCGATGGAATCAAAAAGTTTTGGAAGTGAAGCAAAAAGCATTATCATATGGGCAGGTAGTTGAAACAACAGAATCCTGCCATATTTGAGAAGGATGAATATATGAGAGATGGTAATGACATTATTTTCCTATTGTTTTAGAGAAGGGAAGGACTATGGTGCTGGAGACTGGAGTATTTATGAAACGTAAAATAATTTTTTGTATTTGGTCGGGTTCTCAAGCTTGAGATGAGATGAAAAGGCAATTTTTTGTGGGATTGGAAAGGAGAAACTCCTTTTGGGACTACAACGTCCTTTTCCTTTTAGATAAGAGACCATGGTAATGGAAATTGTGGGTATTAGATAAAGAGACATTGAAAAGGTGTGTTTAAGAGTGTTTGTTATGAAGTTATAGAGAGGAATTCAAGAGAGTGGCGAAGCAAAAAAGGTATAAAGAAAATTGTATCTACGATGAGAAAAAGAAGAAGAATGTGTTTTTTTTCGAGGGGGGGGGGGGGGGGGGGGTTGAAGAAGAAAGGGATGACGGGTGAGGAAGAAGAAGAATGAAGAGGGAATCAATCTTTTTTATTTACGCGCATTTTTATCTTTATTTTTTTGCTAGGTGAAAATACTTCACTCCAAACGCATTTTAGGAGTACATGAACGCTCGTAAAGTTCTAGTGTTCAACTAGATTACCTGGACAAGTTTAGGGGGGAAACTTATGTATTTTTCCTTGCAACAATTAAGGGAATTTAAGTAGATTTATCGGTTATTACATGAGATGTACAATTAAACCGAAACAATAAAAGTGTCATTAAACCACACCAAACTGTACGATATATCTAAACGTTATATCCACAAAACAATACCGTACAATACAGTGTTGTACAAAACTATGCAATATGAAAGAATAAGTAACAACCATCCAAACAGGGTGTTAAGGGTTTCTAACCATGTGCAGAGAGTTCAGTGGTTGGAATCATCACTTAATGAGATGGATTTGCTACTGCAATATACCCTAAACGATGGTTTAGTGAGAATGCTACTTGCAGAAATTTTCTATTTCGAAGACATGAAATGAACAGTAGATCTTTTTGGTGACGAAAGTTTTGGAAAGGGTATTAACTCAGTTGCTATGTGGAAGAATATAAAGAACACGAGATATTTGGGGCATTAGATACTTTATGATGTTTCCAGAAGCCTGTTCTTGCTGGACGCTGGGTGGAGGGGATACACACTCAATAAGTTGAAGAGATATCCCCATAGAAACATGAAAATAAAAATAAAAATAAAAAAGACCAAACTGCTACTACAATTAAGCATACCTCTGAAAGGGACCCAGACCACGGCAGCCAACCACAAGAAGATCTGGTTCTACACGTTTGACTTCGTGGCAGACGACTTCCTTTGGGTCACCTTGCTTTATCCATGCTTCACAAGGAACCTATAAAAAATGGCACATGGTAAGTTTCGAAGTTTTTGTACTATAGAGATTCTAAAAGCACTAAAATTTAATAGTATCCCTCAAGCAGTAAAGTTCAAATACTGGTTAGTAACTTAGCATTAGCTTAGTAATTTAGCATTAGCTTAAAGTTTCATGCCAAGATTCGAAGGAAATCCAGGTACCCCAATTTCATGACATCGGTTAACAAAGTACTCCAGCAGATGGAGCCCTCTAATCTTGTCCCTGTGTTTCAGGACCTTGAAATCCTCGGGTGATGCAAATATGCTATCCATATCTTCAAAACCTAGTAATCAAATGACCAACAAGACACATATAAGCTACTGAATAAACCAAATATGGCAGATTGCATGATGGAGAAATAGTATGTTACCCAGGTCTACAAGATTGGCAACAAAACATTGAAAGCATAATGATGTTTACACACTGAAGCCCGACGGTACTCGGATTTTGTTAGATGCATCACGCATGTAAGGATGGTCAACCTATAGAAAACATGGCTAAGGCAAATGGTTGTGAACCAGCAAAACAACAGACCTCTGCATTTCCCAATTAAATACAAACCACGGGAATGATTTTCCAATGCAACTTGAAATTTCCACATATTTGGATTCTAGGCATAAAACCAATAGAAACAGAAGCATGAAATGTAAAAGAGAAAAGGAATAAACAAATTTGACCTGTGCTGACATGACTTATTTTGTTCCTGTTAATGAAAAGAGTAAGCTGTCTTTTCTCTTCCAGAATAGCCTTCTAAGTTCTAACCCTTCCCCCTCCCCAATCCTATGAACAAGGACAAATAGTAGCTTCAAAGATGACTCTTTGGCATTTAGACTAGGTTGTGCAATTTCTCTCTTTCAAGTGAGAAGGGAGTGAACCACTCCAAGCGGAAAGAGAAAGTGAATCTTACTTCTCTTTCACCTCAAGAGAAGCTACCCAAATAAGAAAATGATCACACGTGGCCAGAATAACGCCGGGTTACTTTGGGAGCTACTGATTCACATTGACCGTTCTATTTTATGGCTTATATCACAAAGGCAACCCTCCGTCCTGATTAAGCACAAATCCTAGAATAAACTTGTGCCATAAAATGTCCCTACAATTCGTACGACGAGTTCGAATCCCTAGCCTGGTTGACCCTTCCTATCCGCCTCTTGAGAATGTAAAAGAAACAACAACAACAACAACATACCCAGTATTCTCCTACATCGTGGAATCTGAGAAGTGGTGTGTACACAGACCTTACCCCTACCTTGGAGGATAGAGAGGCAATAGACCCTCGGCTCAGGAAAGCATAAACACCACATTAATGAAAATATAGACAAGAAGGGACAACACCAAAAAGTCATATAAAAGCACAATAAAAACGACAAGATAGTAAAGTGATCAACAATGAAAGAAAACAACGGTTAGTCATAAAAACCTACTACCAACCGAAAGCAAGACAGCATGCCTATCCTACTGTTATGAACACTCTAGACTACCTACTCTACTATCCTAATCCTCGACCTCTATATCTTCCTATCAAGGGTCATGTCCTCGGTCAGCTGAAGCTGCCACATGTCTTGCCTAATCACCTCTCCCCACCTCTTCTTTGGCCTACCTCTACCTCTCTGTAGGCCCTCCATTGCCAATCTTTTACACCTCCTCACCGGAGCGTCTGTGCTCCTCCTCCTCACATGACCAAACCACCTAAGTTGCACTTCCCGCATCTTGTCTTCTATAGGTGCCACACCCACCTTGTCGCGAATAACCTCATTTCTAATCCTATCTAACCTGGTGTGCTCGCACATCCATCTCAACATCCTCATATCTGCTACCTTCATCTTCTGGACATGAGCGGTCTTGACTGGCCAATACTAGGCCCCATACAACATCGTTGGTCTGACCACCACTCTGTAGAATTTACCTTTAAGTTTCGGTGGCACCTTCTTGTCACACAAAACACCGGAAGCAAGTCTTCATTTCATCCATCCCGCCCCAATACGATGTGTGACATCTTCATCAATCTCTCCATCCCCATGAATAATAGACCCAAGGTACTTAAAACTTCCTCTCCTAGGGATGACCTGTGAGTCCAGCCTCACCTCCATTTCCCCTCCTTGAGTCTCACCACTGAACTTACACTCCAAGTATTCTGTCTTGGTCCTGCTCAACTTGAAACCTTCAGACTCCAGGGTCTGCCTCCATACCTCTAATTGCGCGTTCACACCGCCTCGCGTCTAGTCAATCAATACAATATCATCTGCAAATAGCATGCACCACGGCACCTCCCCTTGGATGTGGCGTGTACGTCCATCGCCAGGGCAAACAAAAAAGGGTTGAGTGCCGACCCCTGATGCAACCCCATCATAACTGGAAAATGGTCCGAGTCCCCACCCACCTTCCTCACTCGAGTCTTTGCTCTATTATACATGTCCTTAATCACCCTAACGTAGGCAATAGGTACACATCTAGCCACCAAATATCTCCACAAAACCTCCCTTGGAACTTTATCATACGTCTTTTCTAAGTTGATGAACACCATATGCAAGTCTTTCCTCTCTATATTGCTCCATCAATCTCCGAACAAGGTGGGATAGCTTCTGTAGTCGAACGCCCCGGCATAAACCCGAACTGGCTAGGTCAAAGAATGTAAAAGAAAAAGAAGAAATTTTGAAAAAACATGCCTAGGTCAATGTTGCACTCTCCGGTTAATTTAGAAGTCATGCTGAAAAATTGAAAAATTGTATAACTGAGAATCAGCATCTAGGTCAAATACCAGAATTAAAGCCTTTTGCACCCAAATAAATTTACACGCTAGCTCGATACACAACAACAAATTGCTACTCCTACTACTAGTGCGTCTCACATCAAATTAGTTGCAACATTTCGCTTTACAAATTAGTTGCGAATTTTCAATATTTCGCGTAGGTCAAAAACAGAACTAAAGTCTTTAGCAACCAAATAAAATTAAACAAAAACAGTTCGATACACTAAAACAACAACAACTACTACTATCAGTGTCAATGTTTTAAAAGGCGTTTTCAAGGCGAGGCGCATCAAAAACGCCCTGAGGAGATGGTGTGGGGCGAATGTCTCAAGAGGCGTACGCCCAGTAATTCGGGGCTACGCCCAGGGGTACGCCCGAGCGTTTGAGGCGCGTTTTTTTAGTGAGGCGTAAGCCCCAAATACTTTTTCAAATTAAACCAAAACTTGTTGCATAAGTCCTTCATATAATATCCAAATTCTCAAAAGTCAGCTTGGTAATTACTCAAAAGTTTTAAAAAGAAACCGAAATGCATTAAATTTAAACGTCAAGACCTTTTCTATTGATTGAAGCTCTAATTCATGGTATTTTTCAATTTTTTATCTTGTCTGCTAGGCTGCTAAAATCTCCGAAAAGCAAGGAATGTTAGATTTTTTTTTTTTACAAATTCAAAGAGAACTACATTCTCTTCATAGCAGCAAGTTGAAGTTCAAATAACAGGTTAGTCATCCTTTTTGTTCCTCCATGTAGAAAATTTTATTCTCTTCGACTCTAGTTACTTGTGCTTCTAAGTAGCGTATAATAGATTGTTTTGACTAGTTTTTTGTGGGGATGGAGCACATCTATATTTTTTTTTCACATATTTATAGTTTTCTTCAATTTTTATGCAATTTTACCTGTTTATAAATATTTATTGTAATTATATAATTTTATAGAATATCAAAAATTAAATATCTATGGGGCTTACGCCCTGTGCCTCGGGGCTTATGCCTCGCTGAGGCATATGTAAAACGTCTCGCTTTACGCCGACGCCTTTTAAAACACTGATCATTGCTACTACATCTCAACATCAAATTAGTTGCAAATTTTCGCTTTACAAATCAGTTCAAAAAATTTCAACACGAGGTCATAATTTGACGCATGAGAAATGATAACATTTGTGCAAAAAACAATACAATACACAACAACTATACTACTCCTAATACTACTAGTACTACATCTCAACATCAAATTAGATGCAATATTTCGCTTAGGTCAAATATCAGAACTAAAGCCTTTAGCAACTAAATAAATTTACACACAGATCAGTTCGATACACAACAACAACAATAACTACTACTACTACAATAGAATTACATACAAATCAGCTCGATACACAAGAACAACTTCAGCTAATAGTATTGCATCTCAACATCAAATTAGTTGCAATATTTCGCTTAGGTCAAAAAAGTTGTTCAATACACAACAACAACAACTACTGCTGCTACTATTACTACATCTCAACGTCAAATTAGTTGTAATATTTCGCTCTACAAATTAGCTGTAATATTTCGCTCTACAAATTAGTTGCAATATTTCGCTTAGATCAAATATCAGAACTAAAGCATTTAAATTTGCAATACACAACAGCAACCAATACTACTACTACTACCACCACTTCAGATAAGTTGCAATATTTCGCTTAGGTCAAAAAATCAGTTCGATACACAATAACTACTACTACTATTACTAGTACTACTACTCTATTACTACATCTCAACACCAAATTAGTTTAACATTTCGCTCTACAAATTAGTTAGTACAATATTTCGCTTAGGTCAAATATCAGAACCAAAGTATTTAACAATATTACACAGTAATGAGTTCGATACAATACACACAGATTAGTTTGATACACAACTACTACAACAACAATAAAATCAGGCGCAAATCAGTTGGAACAATTTCAACAAGAGATCACAAATTGACACGTGGAAAATGACACGATTTGTGCAATATTTATAGAGGGAGAGAAAGAAAATAACCGTCTTCATCGGGAACTTGAACATGGAGGAAGAGGAGTTTGAAGCCAGAAGTGTTGTTACGAACGATCTTCTTAAGAGTCCACTCGAATGCGCCTTTACTGCTAATGGAAGCATGTGGATAACCTTTGATCGTTGACTCGTTCACTCCTACCATTATCCGGGTGATTGCCTCGCCTTCCATTTCTCGAGAAATCGATTTTAGGGGTTTTTGTTTGCCGAGTTTCTCGATTGATTGATTTAGGAGTGTGCTCTCTCGCTGCTCCACCTATTTTATCGTGTTCTGTATCTATTTCGTTACAACAACATATGGCATTATTTGCACCGTCTGGCCCTATTTATAGTCTTGTTTGGATAGTTGTTACATGCTACATTGTATTATATTGTTTCAGGAATACAATATTCAGATATATTGTCATATGATGTCACACACTAACAATATAAAGAATAAACTTGTTACATTATTAAGAAAAAATATAATACATAGTAGAATTGTTATATAAAAAAGTAGGGTAAATGATAAAATATGTTTGTTTAATAATAAGAAATGGCAAGATGAGAGAAAAAGCAAGGAAATGAAGTCACCACACCAAATATATTCGTTCAATAAGGTGGCACTTTTCGTTATTACATAACTGTCACGACTCAAAATCCAACTAGTCGTGATGGCACCTAACCCAACCCGTCAGTTAAGTCACTTAACAACTAACTAATTTCATGAGATTTATAAGGAAAAGAAATGATAATACAACTGCTTTTATACAAGAATTTTTCAATGACTGGTAGTACAAATCATGAGCTTCTAAGATTTAGAGTTTACAAAGCTGGTATGAAATAAATATGTTATATGTTTGAAAAATACATGAACAGATTAAAAATTCTAAAGCTACCAAAGACAAGAGACAGTTGTAACCAGAACGCAGGTACATCTTCAAATATAACTCTCGACATACACAGCAACATCAACATCCAACATTTGCACGCAAGGTGCAGAAGTGTACTATGAGTACAACCGACCTCATGTACTCAATAAGTAACAAATTTAACATTAGGTTGAAAGTAGTGACGAGCTGGGACAAGGGTCAGAGTCCAACTCCAATAACCAGCGACAATTCATAACAACATAAATAATATGGTACAAGAAATAACTCAGAGATATGATGCTCATCTCGTTCACCGTTACTGAAAATAAGTATGCTTTTCAAGTATAATAGTAAATCCCAAATCTTTCATCGAAAACACCAAAAATATGAGTAAGTTTGAAAACTGTGAGTTTTTCCAAAAACTTTCAACAATAATTAAGAAGTCTCATTATCATATGGCATGAGGAAAGTACATCTATATGCCTACATGTCAATGTCATAGATGTCACAAAATCGTGTGACATGAGGGAATGCATCTCTATACATGATATGCAAATGAATGAATTGACTGAGTATGTAACTGCAATTTAAGCAAATATCTCAACGACAGAAATGACCTCAGTGTAGGGCTGGGCATATATCGGGTATAACCGATAGCCCAAACCGAAAAAAGCTTATTGGGTTATCGATATCGGGTAACGGTTCTGTATTTTTTCACTATTGGGTTATCGGTTTGGGCCACGATTCGCCCAATTTCTTAACGGGTTAACCGATAACCCAATAAGATTTAATAAATTAGAATTTTACCCTTAAGTATATAAATACATCTAGAGCTTCGTTCTCTCTTTTTCTCCCAATTTTCCAGCCGCATTCAAGATTGAAGTTTCACAGTTCACTCTTTAGACTCTGATTCAATTCTTGAACAGTTCTTCTTCAAAATTCAAAGTACAACCACATTCTTAGAATCTTAGCGTGAGTTTGTATTCCAAAACTACTTCTTTGTTAAAAACAAATTTCGTTCCTTTCTTTTGAGTTTTACAGTAGAGTTCGATAATAAAAATATAGGATTTTTTATTGTTTTTTATTCTTTATTTTGTGCTCATGTTTTAGTACTATGTTTGTACTTGCTAATTTTAAGGTGAAATTGCTACTACCTTGTATTGTTATTAATGTATTTGGAGAACTGTTGTTGAAGAACTAACACTATTTATGTTGTCTTTGGACAACTGTTGAATTACTAGTACTCTTGTTGCTATTGCTGCAATTGGACTCTGAAAAATGACATTGATCTCTTGATTATGATTTGGCAGGAAACCAAAAAATTATAATTTATGTTCCTGTTAACTAATATCTCCAGTGAATTGGAGATGGAATGCTTGTGAAGTTGTAGTATCAATTTTTGAGATTGCACAGTCCATGAATTTCTCAAAATGAAACATGCTTCAAATAGTAGTTGTGGCTAGAACGCATAATTGGGTAGTATACTATATGTGAATTCTTCTCTTTTTGCTTAACTCGAGTGAATTGTCTTCTCTTTTTTGCTTAACTCTCGATTGAGTTATCTTATCGGGTAAATCGATAACCAAACCGATAATGATCGATAACCGATTAACCGATAACTAATATCTTATCGGTTTGGTTATCAGTTTATCATATTTGTAAACGATAACCGATGTGCTAAACCGATAATATTTATAACTGAACCGAACCGACCGATGCCCACCCTACCTCAGAGGGCCCCAACATAATAAACATAGAGCCTAAACATGATTTCTAACATGGATCACAACTTAATTACTCTATCACGTAGAAATTTTATGGATAAAGACAAGATTAAGTAACTACACAGTACTACAGAATTAATCGAGCCATAATTCACACGGTGCATGCCCACACGCCCGTCATCTGGCATGTACGTCACCTCACACCAAATACATAACACGTATATTCAGGGATTCATACCCTCAGCACCAACTTTAGAAGTGTTACTTACCTCGAACAAGCCAAATCCATTACCGAGGAGCACAATGGATGCTCCAAAAGTTCCACCCCGCACATAGCGACCTCCGAATAGTTCGAAACTAGCTAAAAGCAACTCAAAAATATCAAATAATTCCTAAGGAAATAATTACAAATGATAAAGGTCGTGTCTTTAATCAAAATCCAAAAGTCCACCAAAAAGTCAAACCTGGGTCCGCGCCTCGGAATCCAAAGAAACTCACAAAATCCAATAACTCATTCAATTACGAGTCCAACCATACTAGTTTCACTCAAATCCGACTTGGAATTGATGTTCAAAACTCAAAAATTTACTCTATGATACTTTGGACAAAAATTCCAATTTTTTCCCTTAAAATTCACAATCCAATAACCAAAAACAAAGATAGATTCATGAAATATCACCAAAGTTGAGTAGAGAACACTTACCCAATTCATATGGTGAAAATCACCTAAAAATTGCCCAAATCCGAGATCCCAAACTCAAAATATGACCAAATGAATAAACTCTCGATATTAAAAAATTTTGTCCAGCTGTTCTGTCTCGTTTGTGCCAAATGATCCTGAAACTCGCATTTGATGCTTCTAATGGATTCTTTGTGAAATTTAAGTGAAGTTAGACTTTTGAATAACTCCATTTGACCTTACAATGAAGGAGATATGTTGATTTCAATATTTGAAAATAGTGGAGATTTTTAAATACGAAATCAGTGGCAATTTCGTAATTCATCTAAAAAATCTGACAACCCAACTCTTAGTAAAATGATCACAAATTCCTTACACTAAGTCCAAATTCGACGATTCTTTTTTATATAGATCCCCAATTACAATACGGATCTAATGCTTCGATCGTAACAGAAATTGGAGCTCATTTGCTTAATGTGGTACCGTTTATGCTTGAAGAAACGACGTTGAAACACAAAAAAACAAGCACAACACAACACAACCCAAACCTATCCGAAACTTACCCGAGTCCCTTGGGACCCCGTACGTACATACCGACAAGTCTCTTAATATTACACAGACCTACTCGAGGCCTCAAATCACGCATAACAATATCGAAACGATGAATCGCGCCTCAAATCAAATTTAATGAACTTTTGAACTTTCGACTTCTAAAAACTCACACTGAAACATATCTAATCAACTCGGAATGAACTCAAATTTTGCACACAAGTCCCAAATGACAAAGGTATTCCAATTCCCGGAATCACAATCTGAATCCGATATCCTCAAAGTCAACTCTCGATTAAACTTATGAACTTTCGAAACCTTCAAATTCGCCAATTAGCGTCGAAACTTTTTAGAAATATCCAAATGCAAATTCGGGCATACGCACGACTCCAAAATCACCATGCGGACCTAACGGAACCGTCAAATCTCCAATCCGAGGTCAAACACTAAAAAAGTCAAACTTGGTCAACTCTTCCAACTTTAAAGCTTCAATCATGAAATTCATTCTTCCAAATCAATTCCGAATTACCTGAAAAACCAAAATCGCCAATACAGACAAGTCGTAATACATCATACGGAGCTACTCATACCCTCAAATAACCGAGCAAAATGCAAATGTTCAAAACGACCGGTCGGATCGTTACAATAACAATATATTTTATGATACAATATAATAAAATTTAAGTAACAATCAAAACAAATATTTTATTGAACATAATGATACAACATAATAGGTAATAACCATCCAAATAAGCCGTTGAAAGTAATACACAGTAAATAGAATGAGCTTTTGTTTTGCGAACAAATTTAATTCACTAGACTAAATAATTGTTCACGAGAACCTTGATTTAGTAATAGAATTTCTTTTATGATGGTGGTGTCCAAATAATTCCATACCTTTCATTAGGGGGGCAAAGAGGTAGCGTATCGGATATGTACCGGTCGGAAATGGATAATGCAATAAATGGATAAATTATCCGACCTAATTCATATTTAATACGGATAAAAAATAAATTAATCGACGGATAATATAGATATTTATATATTCATGACTTTTTGAATATGATCACTTTTGGGAGAATTCCTAGTCTACCAAACTTGAGCAACCCCCAATTTGAGGTTATACAAATGTAGAAGTTAAATCCATTAGTTATCCATTTTCTAAGTGGATAATATGACTCTTATCCATATTTGACTCGTTTTTAAGAATTTCATTATCCAACCCATTTTAATGGATAATATTGGTGGATAGTTATTTTTTCTTTAACCATTTTGCCACCACTACCTCCCATCAAGTACAAGTGACGGGTAATTTAGCCATCAAGGCTTGGGTAATTATGGAGATTGAACATGAGACCTCATGATTCTTTCTCACTTCATTGACCACTAGGTTGCGTAGAGTTGCTTATCAGACGGATTGGGCAGATTATTACGATTAACGATTTGGCTTATCACTTATCGGATTATAAACGTAGTAATCCGCTAGCCATCCAATAAGACAACAAGCGGATTGGTATCTGATTAACGGTTATCAGACAATTTATCGGCTAAATCAAATTAAAAAAATTTGAACCCTAGTTTTTTGGGTTGCATAGCTAAGAATATTTTCATGTAAGTTGTTAGATTTAATTACTATTGCTATATTAAAAAGCACTAAAAGAAGGTAACTTTTATCCCTTACTCTTCGAGACAACAGTAGAATCAAGAAATATATATATATATATATATATATATATATATATATATATATATATATATATATATATATATAAATATACCAACAAAAAAAGATGCACGTAAATTCTTAACATACATCATTTGACTTATCTAGCATTTTCTACTCAAAATTTTCTCCCGTCACAACAGCTATTACAAATGACAGCTTCTGCGCGAGATAGTTCATGAATCTCATGAAAAATGACATATTTCTGGCTTTCTACCGAGACGAGTGGACAACACCTGCACAATTGCAACAAACTGTTGGATGCAACAAGAAAAATAACGAAAACATCACATTACCACATAATTACCTACATATGGTGGTTATTAACTCATTATATTCCAGATAAATGAGAAAGAAAACAACAAACGTATTAAATTTTCCTTACATCACCTTCTACTTGTATAGCAGAAACAGAATTCAATCATTAAAAAGAAATCATTTTTTTTGTGCAAAAGACAGAAAGAACTTTACATGACATGCCTAACAACAATCGTAGATAACATCTTCCATTAAATAAACTTTATTACTGTAGAGATCAAATATCTTGATAACAAACCAGTTGAGAAATTCTATGTTATGTGTCACATGCCATATCATACTTATGTGAGGCTTTCTTATTGCTTGACAAATGGATTCATGGTCCCACTTGCTTACTTACTAGATAAACCTAAAAAGACAACTTAAAGGTTCATATTTTTTCTATTTAAGATGCTTAAATTAAGGACCAAAATAAATAATAAAATAATAATAGTGATGTAGTAAGATTTTGCATTGAAAAGTTAAATAGGTTGTCCTTTTTTCCCCTTGGAAGGTGTCTAATTTAGAGTAGAAATTTAGTTTACACATAAATAATAATAAATATATAAGATTAAGTATTATCATTCTCTAAAACAATGTGCACACTTAAATATATATATATATATATATATATATATATTAAATTAAATACAACTCTAAAACATTAAAGTCTTACCTCTTTGTTCAAAGTTCAAATCGCATATTTTTAGTACAAAGTTTATTTTGCTTTTATTTTTTTCAACACAAGTGAATTAAATTCAAGTGCGGTCGGAAAAAGAAAAAAAACAACCGGCTATAATGTTAAGCTTATCATTGCAATATTTTATAACTATTATTCATTTTATTTATTATTATTATTATTATTATTATTATTATTATTATTATTATTTTGTTACTTATTTTTGTCCTTAATTTAATTATCTTAACTAGTAAAAGTATAAATTTTTAAGTTACTTTTCATTTTATCTATTAAGCAAGCAAGTGGGACCCGTGATTCCATTAGCCAAGCAATAAGAGAGCCTCACATAAGTATGAGGTGGCATGTGAGTGTTATAAATCTGTGCTCAAAACCAAAAAATCAGAAGACGTTAGTATGAGAAAACAAAAACACAAATTTTTTGAGCCCATAAGTTTCTTGTGTGTCCTTAAAGAATTTAATCCCTTCATAATTGTCCAAGGTTTCAGATTAATTACTCCAAGGATAGAATGAAATAAATATTCTGTGATAGCAGCACTTCAAATCACAGAACTTCGGCAAACTCATATGGTGGAGCAAATCACATAAAATGCTTACATTTTTTCTTTGAAAAACAATGCAGAATGCAGAAGATAGAGGGGAGAGATTTTCATATTCGGTGGTGAAAATTGAGAGTTAAGCCTCTCTATTTATAGCTAACGAAGTTGAGTCCTAACAGGTGCAAAGGTTCATGTTCGTTTGAAGAGGTATTTAATCGACAGAAAGTTTAAATTTATGTTAAACGGAATATTTTGATCGCGAATTCGACCGTTAGAAAATAATGCCGCGAAATTCCAAACGGAAAAGGAAAATAAATTTGGTCCAAAAAATTATCAATCAATCATATCAATTGACCAAATCTGAAGCCAAAGCCGAAGCTGAAGCCGAGCCGAGCGAGCGAGCGAGCGACGATAACGGCGCGAGGCTAGCTCTCTTCTCAACTTTTTAAGAGCTATATGAAGTGAATGTATATATAAGCACAAGATTTTTCCTCTTCCTATCCAATGAGGGACAAAGTTTCTTCGTAAAAGGGACTAATTTAAAATTTCAATTCCATCCATATATTTTTCCACCATTTTTCATTCACACGTCTTTTGTTTTAATTGATAAAATCCACCAATCCCCCATATAAATAGGGAATGGCTATTCAAAAAAACATGCATGAAAAACTGTGTGAATTGCAAGTTAGGATTAATCGCATCTGGATAAGTAGGTTTCCTTTTGAACTTTCCTTAGTGAACATATGTCGGATATAATCGACCAATCGGTAGATTTGATATCTTTGAACCGTCGAACTTTGGTATATACCTAGAGAACCATACGTCACACAATAAACCCTTAATTGTCTTTGGTTCTCATTGTTGTGTTCATTTCAGCTATGAACACCGCCTGGTTTCATAAGTGCGTAGAGAACTAGCCTTACAAAATTCTCCTTGAAGCGACTTACACTTCACACTTATATAGGTGATTCCTAAACGTGTTATCTCTTAGATACACTATTTGATACCCCCATCAAACTTAGAAACCATTAAAAAGCCTTAATGATTTAATCCTTGTTACTGAACATTGTCTTCATCATGAGAATAGACCAAAAATTTATTTGACAATGTTGAACCATCACTAATGACTTTGTTTGATCTCCTTGAACCTAGATCCTGGGATCTCCAGTCTTCTAGATAGAGTTACCGCTACTGTGACTTGTCCTCGGTCATAGTCCTATTCCCTTTTGATGACTTCTCAACCGCCTCTTTAGTTAGGCCTTTTGTAAGCGGATCCGATATATTATCCTTTGACTTTACATAGTCAATTGTGAAAATTTCACTAGAGAGTAATTGTCTAATGGTATTATGTATTATCCCTTTGTCGTATGTGACGAGATTTTTCGTTATATATAACACCCCCAAACCTTCCTATTGCCGCTTGACTGTTGCAATGTATGCACATAGGTCCAAAGGTTTGGGCCAAATGAAATATCTTCCAAGAAATTCTGGAGCCATTCAGCTTTTTCACCGGCCTTATCTAAAGCTATAAACTCAGACTCTATTGTAGAGCAGGCAATACATGTCTGTTTGGACGACTTCCAAGACATTGCTCCTCCACCAATGGTAAAATCTTATCCACTTATGGATTTTGATTTAGTTGATTCGGTGATCCAATTTGCATCACTGTATCCCTCAATAACTGCAGGATAATTATTGTAATGCAAAGCACAATCTTGGGTATATTTTAAATACCCGAAAACTCGTTTCATTGCTATCCAATGAGCTTGGTCGGGATTACTTGTATATCCACTAAGCTTACTTATCGCACAAGATATATCAGTTCATGTACAATTCATAATATATATCAAACTTCCCAACACTCGAGCATATTCCAATTGAGACTTGCTTTGACCTTTGTTCTTTACAAGAGTATGGTTTAAATCAATTGGTGTTCTTGCGACTTTAAAGTCCAAGTATTTGAAATTTTCAAGTAACATTTTAATATAATAAGATTGAGACAAATCTAGACCTTGAGGAGTCTTAAGGATCTTAATTCCCAAAATTAAATCGCAACTCCGAAGTCTTTCATATCAAACTTACTAGCAAGCATGCGCTTAGTAGCATTGTCATGACCCTAAATTTCCTCCGTAGAACGTCGTGAGGACACCTAGTCTTTAATACTAGGTAAGCCTAACAATATGCAAAAACATTGAATAAAACTTAGAATCTCAAAAACACTCCAACAATAACGTAAATAAAGTTGTAAACCCAATATGTACAGTTCCCAAAACCTGGTGAGATAGAAGTCACAAGCTCTAGATACAGTAGTGAACACTCCTGTACATCACTATCTATGAAGATGTAAAGAAATAAGAAAAAGAACTAGATAGAAGGGGACTCCGTGACCTGCAAATGCGAGCAGGTGTACCTTGAAGTCTCCAAAGCAAGCAACTCAACGCACTAAAACTGAGGCTGATAGGATGTACCTGGATCTGCACAAGATATGTGCAGAAGTGTAGTATGAGTACACCACAGTGGTACCCAATAAGTGCCAAGCCTAACCTCGATAGAGTAGTGACGAGATCAGGTCAGGCCCTACTGCAGATAATGATAGGAGATGTAATAATATAATGAAAATGACAGAGAGGTGAAACGATTAAGAATTTCAGTAAAAATTAACAACACGAAATTAAGGAAGTTAACACAATACAAAAGGAAAACAAGGATTTTACATGTTAAGGAAACAAAAACCAAACAATACAACAAGTAGAGAATATCAACAGGGCACTCCCGAGGTACCGCCTCGTAGTCTCAAATTATAAAATAACTCACAGACTTTCCTTATATCACCGTGGGAACCTTTATATTTTTGTTTTGAAAATCATTTTTTCCGAAATAGCATCCCACGTTTCAGTCCACCTTATCACACTGCATGGCTTCTAGTAGTTCCCCTACTAGCCACGCGTATCAAGCCCACCTTATCTCATCGCATGCGTTTCAACACCCAGACCTTACACCACCGCATGCATATCAATAATCACAACGGCACGATAGAAACCTCGTGCAAATAGTAACAACCGCACAATAGAAATCTCGTGCAAACAATAACAACATCACGACAAACCTCGTGCACACAACCAAATAATCACCTCAACAATAACACAAATGCCAAGACATAACAACTAATTAAAGCTAGGGCTGTTCATTTGGATCGGATATCCGAAATCCGAACTGATCCATTCAATTTCGGATTTTGAATTTTGGATTTCGAATTTCGGATTGGATCGGATTTCGGATTGTGTTTATTAAAATTTCGGATTTCGGATCGGATTCAGATTAGTATATTTAATCCAATCCGATACGATATCCGAAATTATTAGGCAATGTATAAATATTACACTTTAATTTCGGATAGTCAGTACTTCCTTAACATCTTCCTCCAAGTTATTACCTTTACAATTGCTAGATTTAGCTATATTGACACCATAGTATTCTCATAATTGTATAAACATGAATTTTTCTTAATGCATTGCCTCTTTTACAAAGAAAATATACATATTAGTTTGCAACTTTGAGGCATAATAATCCGATCCGAAATCCGATCCGATCCAAACATTAAAATTCAAATCCGATCCGATATAATTCGGATCGAATTCAGATTACATTTTCTAGAATTCGAAATCCGAAATGTGCTAAATCTGATCCGATCCTTGCACAGTACTAATTAAAGCGATATTTCACAAATTACACCTTACCTCTATAGAAACTACGACCTTTGCAACTCAACACCAAACTCAACAATAAGATATTTCAAGGATAACAAATTTCAAGTAGAGAATCCTATAGTTAAATAATGAATACAGAATTAAGAAAGCAAGTAATTCAACTAAACATGTAGTACAAGTTGCAAATAAGAGACAAGACATGTAGACATGTGAAATTAGGCTAAACATGATGACTATAACGCGCTAAAGTAACTCAATTAAGGCATGAAAGGAAACTACATGGCTAAAATCGGAATTTCAACATTTAGCCTGTATACATACTCGTCACCTTGCGTACACGGCCTCCACATAGCACAATTATCATAACAATACCAAATCCTAAGGGGAATTTCCCCCACACAAGGTTAGATAAGTCACTTACCTCAAGTCAAGCTAATTCAATACACTAGTAGGTCTTTCCTTCGATTATCCAATTCTGAAAGACTTGAATCTAGCCAAAACAACTTCGTACTATAAATACAAGTAAAGGAAATTAATTCGAACAATAAAATTATGATCTTTACGAAGAAATAATAAGTTAACCCGAGCCCATGTCTCGAAACCCGATCAAAAATTATAAAATCCGAACACCCATTCAACGACGAGTCCAACCATACCATTCAGCAAAATAAACGTCCAATAAATAGACATCGAAAGTATTTAAGAAAGATACAACTAGGGAAAACCAAAATAACAAAAAGCATTTAAAGATTTCCAACTCTATCCATGTCAGATTCCTAGGTCCACACTTAACCAAACTTAAATTGTTTTGTTTCTTTTTTCATCCTAAAACCCAATTGCGTGCTGACTTGCCCCTCTAGTTTCAAATTACTCCAGATCATTTTAATACCCCAAACAAACCAAGCTCAAGCTCACATTCTTATGGCTACTACACTAAAATCTACAAATTAATAAAGAAACTCATTTTAACAAACATGCCAAGCATCCAAACTTGATGACAATATCTCTTTAGGATACTGATCATTATTGCTAAGTTCCGGACTCTAAGATTTAAAAGAATAAAGAGAATTCAACTCCAATGGTAGTCTAAAACCAGCTTAACGTCAACTTTAATAGACTAGAAAATCAAAATAGTGATAAATTAACTTTGTGGAAAATATGATGAATTCATTTTACTTGGAGATCGTAAAAGGACGATTGAGAACTTTTAACTCATATAATCCATGTTCGAACCATAAAAATAAAACAAGTGAACACATGGGCAATATCATTTTTTAATATGTAACGACCCGACATGTCGTTTTGAGAATTTAAGTCCCATTCGGCGTAAGGTCTTGAGCAGCTTTGTATTATTGTGTGTTGACTTGCGTGCGTGGTCGAGTTCAGTTACCGGACGATACGGAGTCAAATCGGAAGAAGGATTCTAGTTTTAGAAGCTTAAGCGGTAAGAGTTGACCGGAATTTGACTTTTGTGTAAACAACTCCGGAATGGGTTTTGGATGATTTCAACAGTTTCATATGGTGATTTTTTCACTTAGACGTGCATCCAGATTTGGATTTGGAGGTCCGTAGGGTGATTTGGAGCATTTCGGTGAAAGTTGGAAAAATTGGAGTTTGGAAGGTTGGGAGGTTTGACCAAGAGTTGACTTTGGTGATATCGTATTCGGAATGTAATTTCGAGAGTTGGAACAACTTCGTTATGTCATTGGGACTTGCCTGCAAAATTTCACGTCATTCCAGATTGATTCGATAGGTTTCAGCGCGAGTTTTAGAAGTTTGAAGATTTGAAAGTTCATAAGTTTGATTCATCGTGCGATTAGTGATTTTGACGTTGTTTGATATGATTTAATTCCTCGAGCGTGTCCGTGTTAGGTTATGGAACTTGTTGGTATGTTTAGACGGGGTACCGGGGACCTCGTGTGTGTTTCGGATGGGCTACGAGCCATTTCCTTCTATGTTTGGACTGCTGAACTACTGGTGTATGGTTTCCTTAATTGCGTTCGCGTCACTTCCTCTGCGTTCACGTAGCGCAATTTTGGAGGATATATTATTTGTTCTTCGCGTTCGCATAATCCCTTCCGCGATGGCGAAAGCCTGTCGTTCCCTTCCCCGCATTTGCATCAACTTGATCACGCTCAACTATGTCTAATAAAAGACTAAGCGGGCGTTGCAAATATAATCCGGGGTATTATGCCTAGAGTCGATCCCACAGGAAATTTACGTATCAAGCAAGCTGTTAGAATACTCAACTGTCACTTGATGTTATTTAAATTACTAAAACTAAAGATTAAAACTAAAGATTAACTACGCTAAGGTGTAAACAATTGTAATAAAGATCTAAGGTTATGGTTTCCCCCGTCGGTGAATTTACTTCTCGGATACTT
>MDKJ01146480.1:0-18040 GCA_005239525.1 Nicotiana knightiana
TTGAATTATACTTTGTATTGTCTTGATAGTTTAGTTAGAATTTAGGGTTTAGGATATGAATTTTAAATTTTAGATATGAATTGGAATTTTAGGATATGAATTGGACTTTTAGTTTATGTATTGTAATTTTAGTTTATGTATTGTAATTTTCGTTTATAAATTGGAATTTTTGGATATGAATTGAGCCTTTAGGATATGAATTGAACCTTTAGGATATGAATTGAACTTTTAGTTTATGAATTAAAATTTTAGTCTATGAATTGAAATTTTAGGATATGAATTGAGCCTTTAGGATATGAAATTAATTAACTAAAAAAAGATTAAGATATGAATTAACTAAATTAATTTGTTCTCGATTTATTTGTATAGATGGAACATCGTACTTGGATGTACAATAGGAATTATCCTAATCGGTGAGGATTGCGGGAGGATTTTGTAGAAGGGGTTGATGACTTTATTATACATGCAATAGAACTTCAACCATACCAAAGTGAAGGATTAATTAGGTGCCCTTGTGTTAGGTGTGACTGTATGAGGTTTGGAAAACCAGAGAAAGTTAGACTTCATCTTTATAGGAAGGGGTTTATAGAGAATTACTTTGTGTGGACTAATCATGGAGAGGTCGATTGTAGCAATGGGAGATTTCATAACATGGTTGCGGGTGAAAGTAGTAGGTCGGTGGAGAATAAAATCGTGATTCTAGAATTCATGATATGGTTGCGGATGCTTTTGGGGTGCAATTTGGGAGTGAGCCCAATGAAAATGTTGAACAAACTCCTAATGATGACGCAAAACATTTTTTGAACAGTTAGAGGAAGCTAGTCGTCCATTAAGGGAAGGAAGTCCACACTCTAAGCTGTCTGTTGCAGTTACATTACTAAGTATAAAATCTGATTGAAATATTTCTCAAGCAGCCATGGACTCTTTCATTGACCTTATGAGTGAACTAATTGACCCTAATATCAACTTACTTGGTGATTTTTATAAGGCAAAGAGATTGGTTTCTAAGTTAGGACTTTCGTCAATGAGAATTGATTGTTGTGAAGATGGTTGCATGTTATATTATAAAGATGATGCAACTTTAAACAGTTGTAAAGTTTGCGACAAGCCTCGTTTCAAGAGGCTTTCCAGCGGGTATATGGTCGCTATCAAGGCGATGCATTATTTACCTCTTATACCTAGGTTAAAGAGGTTATATGCTTCGATGAGTTCTGCTTCTCATATGAGATGGCACTTTGAAAATAGAAGACCACCTGGTGTTATGTGTCATCCTTCAGATGGAGAAGCTTGGAAGCACTTTGATAGGACATATCCAGATTTTGCTAGTGAACCAAGGAACATTCGATTAGGTCTGTGTGCGGATGGCTTCACGCCTTTTTCTGTATCTGCGACACCATATTCATATTGGCCTGTCTTTCTTACACCTTATAATCTACCACCCGAGTTGTGCATGACTAGTCCATATATATATATTTAAATTGTATTATCCCGGGTCCACGTAATTTGAAAAGTTTGATTGATGTATATTTGCAATCTTTGATTGATGAACTAAAACAATTGTGGTACGATTGTGTTGAAACATATGACATATCAACCAAGCAGAATTTCAATTTGCGTGCTAATTTAATGTGGAAAATTAACTATTTTCTTGCGTATGGAATGTTGTCTGGGTGGATGACTGCTAGTAAGCTAGCTTGTCCTTACTGCATGGAAAATAGTAAAGCGTTCACTTTGAAATATGGCCGAAAGAAATCATGGTCTGATTGTCATCATCAATTCTTGCCTCGTGATCATGAGTTTAGAAGGATGAAAAATGCATTCAACAAGAATAAAATGGAGTATGATTCTCCACCTCCGATACTAGCAGGTGAGAAAATTTGGGAGAGGGTCCAGAACTTCAGTAAAGTTACTGAAACTCCACCTTATAGATTCCCGGATACGGCACTACTCATAATTGGACGAAACAAAGTATATTTTGGGAGTTGCCTTATTGGAAAGATAATCTTCTCCGTCACAACCTTGATGTCATGCATATTGAGAAGAATTATTTTGACAATTTGTTCAACACAGTGATGGATGTTAAAGGTAAGACAAAGGATAACCCGAAGGCTAGAATGGACTTACAAGAATATTGCAGGCGGCCTGAATTATACTTGCAGACAGAAAACAATGGTAAGATATTCAAGCCCAAAGCAAGTTACACATTCACTTTGGAAGAAAGACGGCAAATTTGTGATTGGGTAACGAAATTGAATATGCCTGAGGGTTATGCGTCGAATCTTGGAAAAAAAGTTGATATGGAGGTAGGGAAGTTGAGCCATTTGAAAAGTAATGATTGTCATGTTTTCATGGAGACCTTAGTGCCTATTGCATTTTGTGATTTGCCTGAAAGAATCTGAAAACCCATTACAGAGATTAGTTTATTTTTCAAAGACTTGTGTTCTTCCACATTAAGGGAAGAAAACCTACTCCGGATGGATCAGAACATTCGTGTAACATCTACTAAGATGGAAAAGATATTTCCATGTGGTTTTTTTGATGTGATGGAACACCTTCCAATCCACCTTGTACACGAGGCACGACTTGGAGGGCCTGTTCAATACAGATGGATGTATCCCTTTGAGAGGTAATATTATAAGTTTCATGTAATTTTCTATTTTATGTTAATGTTCTTGGCTAACCTGAAATTATGTAGGACAATTGGCAAATTCAAACAATTTGTTAAGCAGAGGAATAGGAATGAAGGATCTATATGCGAAGCTTATCTTGCAAAGGAAACTTCTCATTTTTGCTCTTATTATTTTGAGAGTAAGGTGAGATGTGCTAGGAATAGGCCCAATAGGAACACGGTCGAATGTGTGAATGATCCATTATATCCGCCTATGTCCATATTCAATCAACCAGGCCGATGTTCTAAGGATGTTAGAAAGAGAAGTTTGAGTGATATGGAGTACAAGTCAACTACATTTCATGTGTTACTAAATTGTCCCAAAGTTGTACTATTTATCAAGTAAGTTTTGATTTAGTAGTTATCAAAATATAAAATTTAATGTGATTACATCTCAATGCAGCTACTAAAAATATTTGAT
The DNA here is from genome assembly GCA_005239525.1 of Nicotiana knightiana. Lineage (NCBI taxonomy): Eukaryota > Viridiplantae > Streptophyta > Magnoliopsida > Solanales > Solanaceae > Nicotiana > Nicotiana knightiana. The sequence goes on from MDKJ01146480.1 coordinate 3,090, forward strand.
GTGTCACAGTCACTTCGTGGGTCAATTTGGCCATGATGCTGTATATACGGGATTTGATACGTGGTTCAAACAATTTGTAAGTTTATCCTTATAATATTCTAACACTATGTAGGTAAACAATGTTTGGGAGTTACACTAACTTATGAATTTTTTTAACAATATGTAGGTAAATGATCCAAATAATGGTGTAAATCAATTTTTGAAAGATATATCTTGGGGACCTGGGCTTCAGGTCACAAGAATGTCTAAGTACGTTGTGAATGGTTATAAGTTTCATACAGAGGATTGCTCTAAAAATAAAAATAGCAACAGCGGGGTGTGGGTTCAAGGAGGTGATGGCAATCAAGTTGGAGATACTGATTATTATGGTGTGCTCAAAGAAATAATTGAACTAGAATATGCAGGTTGTCCATATAAGAAATTGATACTCTTTAGATGCAAGTGGTTTGACCCACATCCAACAAGAGGTACAAGAGTACACAACCAATACAACATAATTGAGGTTAATCATACGAGGGAGTATGATCGCTATGATCCTTTCATAATTGCACATAATGTTAGGCAAGTGTATTATGCTCCTTATCCATTGCGACGGAATAAGTCCGATTGGTGGGTTGTAATTAAAACTAAGCCTGTAGGTAGGGTGGAAGTCGAGAATGTGTTAGATGTTGCTTATCAAAACGATATCTCCAGTGTTCACCAAATAGTGGACGAACTTTTAGAAAATGATTTGGAACATCCTGCACACATATTGGAAGAAGTTGATATAGATGAAGTAACAATTATAGAGAATGAGGAAGTAGAATCAATTGATGAAGCTCAAACTAGTGAGGAAGAAGAATTCTCGGATGAGGAACAATACGTCGATGAGCTTTAAAAAGTTGGTTTCTTTAATAACTCTCGTTTTATAGCTAGTTTCTTATATGTTTCAATCTAAATATGTATTATATTATGCAGATCACAGGCAAGGGTCGAGGTAACGATGACCTTACTGGTTCTCGGGGTCGACAAAAGGCTAGTAAGGGAAAGAGGAGGGTACAAGATAATCCTCCATATTTTTCACCCTCTTCAGAGATGCCGATGCCTGCGCCTATGTCTTATCCTCCACCCGATGGCTATTATGAGGTGCCACAACATCACCAGCCCTACGTCTTTGTGCAGACACCGGGTCTTTCATCACAGGGCCATAAGACTGTACGTCCGCCATACAGTCTAGCTGCCTCACGACCACATGGATCACATCCATCCGTGTCACAGCCACGGGGGTCACAGCCATCAGTGTCACAACCACTTGCGATCGATCCAGCTATGTCGCAGTCATAGGGATTACAACCATCTTCATCAGGGACTCCATCTATTTCAGGCCTTCACCTACGAGATAGTAACTCTAACCCCCCACACCTTCCACACATTCCTCTAATGTACAAGTTTCGGACGATGATGCTGATGATGACAAGGAGGTGCATCATGATCAGTATGGCAGGATCATCATAGTCCCTGAGGGTGATGGGTAAGAGTAATTTGTTATTTTTACGTTTATTGTTTTCTACAGTTTGTACTAAGATATTAATATGTTCTCCATTTTTGTTAAATTGTAGGTTCATCCCGAGTAATATTACTACTAGGATAATCACCAAAGCCACCAGAAAGCTTTATGATGCCTCCTATACGAGTTGGAGCGAATTCCCATTCACACTGAAGGAGCACATTTTCAATGAATTTAAGGTATAAATGTTCTTTTAAGCAGTATAATTATTTATATTTATGATATTTCCATATAATATTTAACTTTTGAAAAACAGAGGAAGTGTGTATGGGAACACCGCTATAGCGCGGAAGTGGCTGCAAATTTTAATCTCAAAGCTCGGAAGCGGTTGTCGCATAGTTTCTCCAAAGTTAGACAGTTCAACAAGAAGCCTGGTTGGTTGCTTCAACATTTATGGGAGGATTTGCAAAGGAAATGGCTTACCGCAACCTTCTTACAGAAGAGCGAAAAAGGAAAGAAAGCTCGCGCATCCAAGAAAGGAGTCTCCTTGCACACTGGAGTGCGATCAGCCAAGGGACAATAAAAAGAAGATTGGTACGTAATTGATTAATTTATTTTAATTCTCAAAGTATATCTATTCTATTTATTAACTAAAATTTACGAGTTTTCAGGAAAAGAAGTTGGGGCGTCCAATGAAGCAAGATGAGTTATTCAACGAGACTCATATTGTCAAGAAAAAGAAAGATACGGATCAAGAAAGGTGGGTCGAGGGCCAAGCCTCGACTGTACATGTAAGTTTTCACTTTTCATTAAGTATTTTGATTTACACTTATATAAATTTTGAAATACTAATTCAATATAATTTTTCTTATAGGATCGCTTCACAACTGACGTGGAGGAATTCATACGGAGTCAGCCACCTAATGAGTCGGGTGAGGCAATCCAACTTTCGGACGAGGATGCTGAAAGAATATGGATGGAGGCTGCCGGCGGCGCCAAATGGGGGAAGGTATACGGGCTTCCTACTAAGAAGTTTCATCGCTATCACTGTGGAATGCAAAGAATAGGGACTTCCTCGCAAGGCGAGCAACTTCGTAGGGAGAGCCTGTGATGACCCAAAAGGTCATCCTATGTTAATTTATCTAAATCTGTGTTCCGAGGCCCCGAAAGCCTCCGTTAATCTCACCTCAATATGTGTGCGCATCCCGGGCTTGTAGCCGGGAAGATTTTATGTGAAAACTTTATGAAAAGTTGAAATTTATAATAATTAATTGATTAAAGTTGACTTTGATCAATATTTTTGGTAAACGGACCCGGGCTCGTGATTTGACGGTCCCGGAGGGTCCATAGGAAAATATGGGACTTGGGCGTATGCCCGGAATCAAATTCCGAAGTCCCAAGTCCCAAGTCCGAGAAATGAATTTTTAAAGAAAATTATTTTCTGAAAATAATAAAGACTTTTGAAAATGAATTTTGATGTGAAACCTGTGTTACGGGGCCCGTATTATGGTTCCGGAGCTTAGGATAGGTTTAATATGTGTTATATGAGCTATCTGTAAAATTTGGTGTAAAACGGACTTGGTTTGACGTGTTTCGGATAAAAAATGGAAAATTTGATAGTTTATGAAGTTTGAGAAAATTCTATAGATTTTGGAGTTTAATTCATTGTTTTTGATGTTATTTTGGTGGTTTCATTACTCGAATAAGTCTGTAGGATGATTTTGAGGCCGTGTGTACATTGGGTTTGAGGTTCCGAGGGCTCGGGTGAGTTTCGGGTAGGTCTCGGGAGGTCTTTAGGCTTAAAATATAGCTGTTGGAGGTCACACAACTCAGATCTCTGAACTTACCACCGAGGTTCGCGGTCCTTTTTCGCGGACCGCGCTGAGGCCTTCGCGGCCGCGGTCGTTTTTTCGTGGTCCGCGGTGGAGGAGCTGGGCCACTGGTCCGACTTCGGGGGCCTATATCTTTGTATATACAAAGAGCTTTGAGATGATTCAAAAAGGAAAGTTGTAGTCCTGCATGTCTAGTTCCAGAAAGGTAAAGAAATAGTAATTTGGACATCTGTAGAGAAAGTTATGGCCAAAATACTAAAGCATGTTATTGCAGTCATTTTTCTTGGTTTTCTTCAGCTTTTCTTGGTCTTTGCTAGCGTGGCTGCGGTCCATTTTTCGCTGACCGCGGTGGGGGACCTGAGGGGGGTATAAATGGACGGGAATTTCAGTTATTTTAATTTTGGTCCGAGCCTCGTGTTTGGACCAAGCGGGCCCAAGGTCAAATTTTGGTATTTTTGGAAGAATGCTAGGAAATGGATAATTTGGATATGGGATTGATTTATTGAGTTGTTATTTATATACTTAAGTTAATTATGTCTAGATATTGTTGTTCCGGAGTTGAATTCAAAATGAAAGGCGGTGTTAGAGGCTTGATTGCTATTTTTGGACCCGAGGTAAGTGGCTTGCCTAACTTTGGTGAGGGAATATGTATTGTATGCTATGTGCTAAGTGTTTATCATGTTCAATGCATAGGTGAGGTGATGAGTACCTATGCATTGTGTGACAAGCATGCCCGTGAGTCCATTTTTGATGAAATTCTTGTTCTTACTCTCATATCCATTGTATTATGAATTTGTCTCTACTTGGAAGTTGATTGTTGTTGAAAATCCTCGTTGATGAACTTGTGATGTAATGGTCCTATTGAGGACCCAACTGTAAAGGATATACTTGAAAAGGTTGGTTATAGCTGAGACCCTTGCCGGGCAATTTGTTATGATAATGACTGATATTTTTCCCTTGCAGGGTGATCATGATTTGTGATTCCACTATGTTGCATTCCTTGCCATTTTGATAATTGTCATTCCATTGGTGAGGAAGAGTGTAAAGCACGAAGGGTGATGTCGTGCCATGATTTACATTGCTTACATCATATATTGCATAGTGAGGAAGAGAGTAAAAGCTCGAAGAATGATGTCATGTGATGATTTATATTTAAAAGCACGAAGGTTGATACCGTGCCATGATTTATATTTAAAAGCACAGCATTATATTTAAAAGCACGAAGGTTGATGCCATGCCATGATTACATTGCCATAAATGATACATTGCATCGTGAGGAAGAGAGTAAAAGCACGAAGGGTGATGTCGTGCCATGATTCATGTTATCTTACATCGTACATTGCATTGTGAGGAAGAGAGTAAAAGAACGAAGGGTGATGTCATGCCATTAATTACATTTCTGGCATTATATTTGTTTCATTAGCATATTTCTGACAAATTGCCTTCTTGTCTATTCTTATGTGCTTAATTAACTGTTCTATCTCACTTGTTACCTCATTATCTGCTCCCGTATCCCCCTACGTATTTGTTTATCTCTTACTTTATTTTTCCACGATATATGTTGTAGAATAGGACAGGTTAACGTTTGTTGTCTAGTCTAGCCTCGTCACTACTTCGGCTGAAGTTAGGCTCGGCACTTACTCAGTACATGGGTTCGGTTGTACTAATGCTACTGCACATCTTATTGTTGTGCAAATCCCGCACCCGGACCCAGTGGACATCGTTGAGGGAGTCTCCTTCAGTCCACCCCAGAGGCTTCAAGGCATACCCGCTGGCGTTCGTGGGCCTTGGCGTCTCTCCTATCCCTAGTTCTTTATTTCTATCTTGTCTTTCCTCTAGTTTTCAGAGACAGTCATGTATTTCCTTTCAGACTTTGTATTTAGCACTTCTATAGACAGTTCGTGAGTTTATGACTCCAGGTTTTGGGAAATTATTGCAACGTTGTATTATGTTATCCTTACTTAGCTTTGACACTTTATTTATTTCCGTTGTTAAAAATTGTGAACTGTTTTTAGCTTATTCTGTTAATTCGGTGTTATCATGTTAATTTCACTGTACACGTTGTCTTGTCTAGAGGGTTCAACGTTAGACGCCATCATGGCCCGAAGGTGGGATTTTGGGTCGTGACAGAGCCTCTACGCTATGCGGGAGAGTGTGACAAAGCTCACATCCGAGCTAGAAGCTGCCAAGGAAAGAGAAAAGCTTAGAGATGCTCAGTACATTGTCATGCAAGCTCAGTACCATGGCATGCAAGCTCAGCTCAAAGCTCTCCTAGATTCTGGAGTTTTTTCGATTCCCCGGTCTCGCGAGTCATCGCCAGAGGCTCAACTTGAACGTGAGCGTTCCTTCCGTCCTCCCCGTGCTAGTTCCTCCCGTCCTCCCCGTGATCGTTATTCTCGTCCTCCACAAAATGACCCTTCTCATTACCGTCTTGATAATGAAGATTCATCAGACGGTGATGATAATGGTGTTGAATGAAACAGTCCTTGAGTACTTTTATATACTTTGAACTTGTAATAAGTGTTAACTTAGTTTTGTTAGTTTAATATGTTAGTTCTATTGAACTTTATACTTTGTTGGTTTTAATGTTGTTGTTGTGTTATTGTTGTTGTTGTTGTGTTGTTGTTGGTTTAATTGTTGGTATTGTTGTTGTTGTTGCTTGTAATAGGAAACTTGGTATGCTGGCAGGTGGTGTAGCTGCCAAAACAGGCAGCTTCTGCCAAAATTATACCCAGAAAAGCGACCAAAGTTTTTTTTTTCTGAGCAATAGCGACCAAGGTTGGTCGCTAATTAACCTAGATTTCCTAAAAAGCGACAAACTTTGGTCGCTATTCTGTTAAAAAAACAAAAATTCTGGGAATTAGCGACCAATTTTGGTCGCTTATGTATAAAAAAAAATTAAATTCTATAAATTAGCGACCAATTGTGGACGCTTATGTTTAAAAAAAATTAAAAAATTAAAAAAAAGTGACCAACTTTGGTCTCTATATTCCAGATTTAAAAATATAACATTTGGTTTACAGACCATAGTTGGTCGCTATATTTTGAATAATAATAAATAAAAAAAACGTAATTTAACTATAGAGACCAACTTTGGTCGCTAAATTTATATTATTAAAATATTAAAGCGACCAAAGTTGGTCGCTATATTTATACCCGAAATATTTGGTCCCTTTATATTAGAGACCAAAGTCGGTCGCTAATTAGCGACCAACTTTGGTCCCTAACGTAAAGGGACCAACAAAATAGTGACCAAGCCCTGTTGGATTCATTTTGGTCGTTTTTTCCCGGATTTTTAGTAGTGACTTCAGCATTCTAGTAGACGGGCCTGAAGTAGCAAGTGTACTGAACCAAGTGTGCTGAAGTTTTTGTTTGTAATTGATGAACTTAAGCATAGTAGCTGAAGTTTTGTTCTCTATTTGCTGAAGTTTTTGTTTAACTTGTGCACGTCTTAATGCAAAGCTTTTGTTTGTAATTGCTAAAGTTTTTGTTTTTGTAACTGGCGAACTTCAGCTTTAGAGTTGAAGTAGCTGACGTTTTGTTCTCTATTTGCTGAAGTTTTTGTTTAACTTGTGCACGTCTTAACGTAAAGTTTTTGTTTGTAATTGCTGAAGTTTTGTTTTTGTAACTGGCGAACTTCAGCTCTAGAGTCAAAGTTTTTGTTTTGTAACTGGCGAACTTCAGCTCTAGAGCTGAAGTTTTTGTTTTGTAACTGACGAACTTCAGGTCTGATAAACATATTTATGGCAATCATCCCATGAACTGAAGTTCCATAGCAGCACCAACAGCAGCAGAAGAAAGAAAAAGAAGAAGAAGAAGAAGAAGAAGAAGAAGAAGAAGAAGAAGAAGAAGAAGAAGAAAGGGGGTTGAAGTTATTTAAAAAGTGGGTATAAGTTAAAAGTTTTAAAAAAAATGGGTATAGGTTAAATGGGGGTGACCAAATAGAGCACCCTGTACAATTTTTACCCTTTAGAACAACACTTTATTAAAACAATTAAGTTTTTTTTAATTTAAAATTAATATTTTATGTTATGTTATAATAAATACTTTATTATAAAAGTCAAAAAAATATTAAAATAGACAAGATTGTTATAAAGAGATTTGATAACATAAATATGAATATTTACTCAAGAATTTTCTTATAATGGTGAAGGGCTTTTTATGATTGTTTTTTCCTAAAACCCGGCCTTATGCTACTTTTAGGATAAAAGAAAAACAATAGCAATTAGGACTTTGGCATCCTTTTTATCTTCTTGTAGAATCTTCTTATTGTCCGCTCCATACAAAAGAAAAGAAAAGTCTTTAAGTCCTCAAGGATTTTCGCAAAAATTTCAAGTATTTTTTATTTTTATTTTTTGTTTCTGTAGACTCAAATATTCAACAACACCAATAGTGTTCCTAACATTTCAAAGAACCGCACTTTCTACGTACAATAACGATAATACACGAAAGTGAATCACCACACTAATTAATCAGACTTTACCAGCTTAATGCCAAGCTGAATTGACACTTCAAAAATTCTTCTTTAATTTCTCCTTAAAATAGTTGCAAGGTTATCTATTTTATTGCGGTAATTTTACAAATAGTCATTTAACGTTTAATTTATTCCACTAAATTCACAAAACTAATTTTGTAACGGAAAAAAGTATCTCAAACATAATTATGTATATCACGTACCTATTAATGTTGTCGGAGACATCTACATATAAAAAAATTCTCTCCTTTTTTTTTCCTTTTATAGCAGATGTGGTTGCAACATATGTCTGGAGTAAGTCAAATATTGTACTTAGTTGATGGACGAATTATAAAAGCTTTATTTAATTTTATGTTCCTTTTGACTTATGCCATCCTTATTCCAAACAGTTGTTAGAACATATATCCAGCGTGTCAAGGAATTGATATTTAGACAGTATTTTATCCTACCATATATGTACATTTCTCTTACTAATATAATATTTCCCTAGCAAGCCAAGTTTTTTTTAAAAATTAATTTCTCTCAGAGATCTTAGTTTCATCTTTCTTTTTTGATCACCTTATTTTTATTACCTTCTTCCCAGATAGAAATAGAGAAAATTTCACTTTTATAGTGAAGTGTCACACTTGAAATACGTACAATCAAGCATGTTGTGAAGGGTTATATACTTAGGTGTACTTCCTAATTGTAACAAATTTCTAAGCATATTGAATTGGTTTTTAAGGCAGCGTACAATAGACTCTTGTGATCGGTTCTTCTCCAGACAATGCGCATAGCGGGAGCTCAGTACACCAGACCGCTTTTTATTTTATTTTATTGAATTGGTCTCCAACTCCCTCAACCCCACTTTAGAGTTTGGAGGTATTTCTAGTAAGACAATCACGTCTAATACAAATTTTCTCTATATTAATTAAGTACATATATATATATTTGTTTTAAAGGAATTGACGAAATCATCGGGTTTAATTTAATTTATTCATTTTTTTAGCAAAAAATACACTAAGCTTAGCAAATATATAGAATGTGGAGAACATAAGGTAGACTGGTTTACCACTCTATTACTATTGCCTGGCAGTCACAAGCCTTACTTTAGGGTTCATGCTTCATACGTTAAATGAGTTACACTATAAAGATTCTAGTTAGTTAAGTAGGTTACTTAATTAACCAAGTTGTGTAGTACGTTTAGAAGTAAAGTTGTCTTACTCTTAGAATGTTGCTAGCTTAAATTGTTGAAGTTATAAACTATGATTAAACTCATAGCAAATTCACCTTAAATTTGAACAATAGTGAAATGAAAAAAAGTTAATAACTGTTAGATTGGTTAGTGTTTGATGAGAGTATCTGAGAAGAGGTTGTTTTGTCCCTCGTTTGAAAAATAAAGAACGGAAGAAGTGTTTAAAAGTGTTTCTGTGTCTTATGTAGTTTGAATATTATAAAGGATGTTTTGGAGGGAAATTAGAATTTGACTACATTATTAATAACTAATATTTTAGTCACTTCTTATTTTATTAATTAATTAAAAAACTTTTTAAATTAATTTTGTAAAAAACATTTTTTAACAATTTTTTAAATTCAAAATAAGTGACTATTGGTTTTAATAGGGTTATTTATGAAGAGATGAGCTGTTAATTCCTACAGACTCCTAGAGGTAATATAAATATCCATATCATCTCCAAAACGAAATAAAAATTCAGATTTCATCTCTTTCTCTTCTACTTATTTTCTATAATTCACAAATATTCTATTCTTGTGGAGAATTCGAGTTAATTATTGAAACTCGAATTTTGGTGGTTTTGTAAAATTCTGGAGGAATTCTGCTATTATCCCTGCAATAACAAAATGATAAGCTTAAATTTCTTAAGAACAGTGATTACACTATCGAAGCCAGATTATTTCATCATTATTTTCTAACAAGGACTACCATGGTTTGAAGTAAATACTCAACCACTCACAAAGATTCGGTGAAAAGGCAACACCTTTGGAGAAATGTAGGTGATACTCATGAATTTGCAGATACTTTCCCAGAAAGTAATTTCAGAATATGAATGGTAGACTAGCAAATTTTTTTCTACTTTGACAAGTCAAGAAGGTTGACTATTTGTAAATTGTAAGTAACTAATATAAATGTAGAGTTAATTCCCTTTACCTTTTACGTTTGGAAAATAATCCCCTCCACATACATTTTGAATAGGAGAAGAAAAATTAACTTCTCTTACCCTCAAATTCAACGTCAAAATGAGAGTTTTTGCAAGAAAAAATGACCCGCAATTACTATGGATAATGACAGATGTTATTTCGACAATAAAAGAAAATTAGGCAATATTGGAATCCTTACATCCCTTCCAAAACCTTGTGTATTTCTTGCTTCTTCTTTTTTTTCTTTTTTTGCTTCTCATATAATTCTTATTAATTGTACTTTATTTTCAAGTGACATGGCTTGATATATAACAGATCAAAAGGACTAATATCATGATTTTTTTCCTATTCGAGAAATAAGCCCGGGAAAATAGTATAAACCAAACTAATTTTCCCCTATCAGACTGTCCAATAAACATGCAAAACTACACATTCTACAACTTTAGCAGAGTAGCGCAGGCCAGAGCCTTCATATAGTTTCGGTTTGCTCTTTTTTGACATCAAATGGAACTTTTTATGATTAGTGCAAATGGAAATGTATTTGTACACGTGACTTATTTTTAATATAAAGATGATTAGTTAGTTAATTAGGATGGTTATTAGCTGTTAGTGAGTTGTCATTAGTGGAAGAAGTAGTTAATCTGTATATACGTTTTGCTACAGTAACTAAGGAATGGAACAGTTTCATTTCTCAAATCCCTTTCTCTTCTCTTCCAGCTTCTCTCTAATTGCTCGCATGGATGAACACTGTTCTCATCCATAATCTAACATGGTATCAGAGCAGCCGATGTTGTTTATTCACGTAATTTGATTTCAATTTTCCTCGCACAAATTCTTCAATTCTCTTCGCACAGATTTCTGTTACTTTTTATTCTTCGAGCTTGTTGTAGTGCAACAATGGTGACTGACTCGACGAGTGAGGAGCAGACACTTGCATACACACACCCTCTATACCTTGGACCTTCTGACACTCCCGGCGTAGTTTTGGTTCCGAATAAGCTTACCGGATCTGAAAACTGTGGGCTTTGGAATCGAACGATGAAGATCGCTCTTTTGGGGAAGAGGAAGCTAGGGTACGTGAATGGTACTTGTACGAAGGAGAATTGTAACTCGGAATTACATGAGCAATGGGAGACTTGTAATGCTATTGTACTCTCATGGCTGATGAACATTGTATCCGCCGAGCTTTTAAGTGGAATTGCTTATGCGACGAATGCTCATATGGTCTGGGAGGATCTGAGAGAGAGATTCGACAAAGTCAATCGCATGCGCATCTTCCAGCTACACAAAACCATCAACACTCTATCTCAAGGTACTGACTCTGTATCCACTTATTTCACAAAATTGAAGAGTTTGTGGAATGGATATGATGCTATGGTGCCAACTCCCAATTCTAAAGACTATGTGGATCATATGCAGCAACAAAGATTGTTGTAGTTTCTTAGTGGCTTAAATGATTCATATGATTCAGCAAGGAGGCAAATTCTGCTGAAAACTAGTGTTCCTTCACTCAATCAGGCATATGTTATGATTATTGAGGATGAAACTCACAATTTACCTAGTCTAAATGCAGCAGGAGTTAAGTCAGATCCAAGGCTATGAAAATTAGTCAAGGGCAAAGTTACAAAGGCAAACGGCCTTTTATGCAATATGAATATTGCAATATGAAAGGACATACTAAGGAGAATTGCTATAAGATGATAGGGTACCCTACATACTTCAAGAGTAAGAAGAAGTTTGGACAGGGTGTCAGTGGTTCTGGAACTCAACAAGGGGGTCAATACAGGAAGCCACAACAACAACAACAAGCTTTAGCAGCTATGAATAATATGTTTGGCAATAATGATGCTCCACTGTCAAGCTCTGAGGGAAAGGAACCTATTGCAGGCAAATTTTTTACTGATGAGCAGTATCAGCAAATTTTGGCATTGCTAAACAAGGACACTGGAGATGGTCATGCAAATTTGGCAGGTAATGTTATCTGTTTCATGTCAGAGATTCAGAAAATGACTGGATTGTGGATTCTGGTGCCACACACCATATAGTTGCAAGTCTAGATATGATATTAAATTTCATTAATGTAGATTCCTCACTTAGGGATAAGGTTATCTTACCTACTGGAGATAAGGTGGATATAACCTATATTGGTCAGGCATTTATTTTCAATGGAGAGATGATATCCAATGTTCTTTATGTGCCCAACTATAGATTCAACCTCCTATCAGCCTCAAAAATAACCAGAGAACTCTCCTGCTTTGTAGCTTTCTTTCCTGATTTCTGTATATTTCAGGATCTATGCAATGGCAGGGTGAAGGGGATTGGTAAGGAGTCAGCTGGTCTATACATTTTCAGGTCTGAGGATGACAAGAATAAGTTTCAAAATCATGTTCTGGTGGCAACTACAAATAAAGAAGATTGCAGATTATGGCATATGAAACTAGGGCATCCCTCTATTACTGCAATGAAGAGTAAGAGTTTACTAAGTCACAATGTAAATAGTTCACTTTTGAATAATAGTCAATATTGCAGAAATATAGAAAAGCAAAGTAGATTGTATTCGAGAATCAAATTCCTTTACAAGCTGTCTTCCCCTCCCTTATATAGGAGATTCCTTGATATAACGCAAAACTCTTGCTATGATTGCCCATTAATGACTAATTATGACATTAATGGGGCGTTACAAAGGATAACAGTAATTGGGGTACGGTTACATAACGTACGAGTAATCAATTGTGGGTTCTTGAATCTGCCCGTAGCTTTGTCCAGATTCATTTTGACCGTGTCTCTTCCCTGTCTTGATCAGGTTGAGTTTCCCATGGCTGATGATCTCTACACCCATGACTTTGTGGTTGAGCCCTCTACGTTTGAAGATGTTTAACATTCCCCCATTAATAAGTCTGTAGATTACTTGTTCCATGAAGGTTTTGACCTTGCTCCTGATGATGTCCCTTTGGCTGCTGTTTTTCCTGCTTCTTTAAGAGAAGCTGTCTCATCTGCTCCTTTGGCTATTACGACTTCTGTTGTTTCTTTGCATGTGGCTTCCTCAACTCTTCAATCCTCCGTGCCTGCTGCTTTGCCCGTGGCTTCTCCAGTTCCTCAACCCTCCGTGCCTATTGTTGCTTCATCTCTGCCTGCTTCCATGCCTTTCGCTAGGGAAGTAGGGTCTTCCAGCAGAGAGATGCGACAGGTGATAATAGAGGTTCCAGCTGAGGGGAATCTTTGCAAGAAAACGTGTGAGCCCGAAGTGTGGCTTAAGCCTTTAATAGGTCCCACTGAGAAAGCCAAGATAGCCAGCCATAGTGCTCTTACATGGGCCAATGAAGTTGTGCATAACTCTTTGAAGGTATGATGCAGGTTAACCTCTTTCATTTTCGTATATGAAAATTTTCATATCTAATTGGTTTATTTCTTGTAGATTAATCTTATAGGCATGGAGCTCATGAATAGGATCTCAAATACGGATCAGGAGACAAAAGAGTTGTAGGCCGAAGCTGATAATTGGAAGGCACAATATGATAGCCTAAGGATGGACATGGATGCCTTAGAAGAGGAAATGAGTACCTTGAAGCGGCATATGAGGCTCATGGCGGCAGAACTGGCAGTAGAGAAGGCTTCGTCAGGCTGATAAAGACAAGAGTGTTCTGGAGTCCTCATTTGCTGAGCAGTTGTCTCGTGCCTCAAAGGAGATTAGAGACTTGAAAAACTTGCTGGGGCAAAAGGAGGAATACTCAGGCGAGCTCGTGCAATCACTCACTCGCACTCAAGAGGACCTTCGTAATGCTTTAGATAAAATTCAAACTCTGGAGGAGTCGATTGTGTCGTTAAGGGCTGCCCATGAAGCTGCTGAAATAGAGAAGGACGGATTGAGAGCTGAGCTTCAAGTATGGGCAAGGGATTATGAAGATCTTGAAGAGGTGGCTGTTGTTGATGTGAGCTGGGCGTATATGAATTCTCGCCTTGACACATTGACGGAAATGAGCCAAGAGGGTTTCGACCTTAGTGATGAAATAGCTAAAACTAAGGAAGCCATGGAGAAGGCTCAAAAATTTCATAACCTCTCTTCACCTGATGGTGAGGCTCCTGTTGCTCGTGCCTCTTCATCCCTAGTTGCTCCCGCTCCTTCTGCCAGTGAAGTCAACCCCCCTCCTGAAGAAATTTAAGAAGTTGGTTCACCCTTTTTTTTTTATCTTTGTCTCAATTGGTGGTTACCCCCAGTCCCATCGGGGGTAAATTTGAATCTCTTTAAAGTCCCCAAATGACAACTTAGGGACACCTCAATGTATAAAAATTCTATACGGCTAAGTATAAGTTAATACTTAGTTTTTACTTAGCCATTTTAATATATTAATGCTAGTATGACTTTTGTTTTCTGTTGAGTCTCTGTTTCACTCTTTAAGTCTTTTGCATGCTTAATTTTCGAGGTTTTTATTTTTACCTATAAATTTTTGCATGAGGATGCTAGTAATCACTCGTACCTTTTCATAGTAGGTACGGTGTTTGTGAGCCTTTTTGTAGTAGGCTTCATTTATGAAAGAGAGCCCTTTATGATTGACATGAAGAAGACGTCTCAACTTCATGATAATGCAATAGAGTGATAGGAATTTTACACATGTTTAAGAATGTTTCCAAGGAAAGTTTTTGTTTGAACTTCCACGACAGTTTACATGTGTTTGATTATCGTCTAAAGCTCATGTTGCAACTGTTTTTGTTTAATAGATTTGATATACCTTTGTATTTCGTAATTGTTTTTCATAGGTAACAGTTTTTGAGACTTAAAAACAAGGGAACGACTGTTTTTCACTAGTAACAGTTTTTATAAAGATTTGGGTTTCTACCCGCAACTGTTTTTATTGATAACAGTTTTATAATAAGCACGAAGAAAATGCTTTTTCATCCATAACTATTTTATTTGACAATAGTTTTCTGAACAAATACATGGATTTTGATCTTTCATTCGTAACTGTTTTATTTGATAACAGTTTTTTTGAGTAAGTACAAATAATGATGATCTTTTACCCCTAAC
>MDKJ01095646.1:0-65787 GCA_005239525.1 Nicotiana knightiana
ATATATATATATATCACTCTCCCTTTCCAAGCATAGAATCGCTTTTACTGCAACAATAACAATAGCAAGAAGCACGGAAATACCATTCGTACATAAATCACTCTTTCCTCACAAGCACGAAATCATCTTTCATGCAATTCACTCTTCCTTACCAAACATACATATAACAATACCAAGAAAGGTAGGAAGCATAAGTAACATCTGGAAGAGTAATTAAGCATACTACACCGTGTGAGAAATAATCATAACCTTTTGCACCAATAAGTAAACCAACACATCAAGAATGTGTACAAATATCTCAACAAAACCTAAATATATCTACTAGCATTAATGTAAATAAACAAGTATTTAACGAACAATTTGAAATATAGGAGAAATAATACATGAAGCAAAAAAGGCATAAATAAGGCTCGTTCTACCCCCATGCTTTATTTCTGGGAAACTCATATATACTCGTCACCTTGCATATAAGCCACCTCCAACACATAAAAATACGTGGAAAATATATCCAATTACATCCTAATTCCTCAGATCAAGGTTAACCAAGAAACTTACCTCTTTCCATAACAAATCAACAACCCAAAACCGATTTCCCTTTAGAACAACCTCCAAACCACTCGAATCTAGTCAAATAATACTCAAATACGTCAAAACAAGCTTAAGAAACTGTCACGACCCAAACAGGAGGATCATGACTAGCATCCGGGCAATACTTTCCGAGCACCAACGAACATTTTATCTAATCTTCTTTATCATCTTTAAGGGCTGACAAGATCAATATAAATGGTAGATACGGATCATGAACAATAAACAATGAAAGCTAAGGGCATGAACATACATCACATGGGATGACAAGACTGCTAAGACACTACATATAAGGTACGAGCTACAACGCTGCCATGAAAGACTATACAACAAAAATTAGCCAACAAGGCATACCAAGCTATACATGAGTCGACACCTGTCTATGAGCCTCTAAAGGGGCATAAGTGATGCAACATTGCTGGAACATGGCCCCGACATAGCCATAATATCTATAACAAAAATGCATACCAAGACCACGTCAAGTCCGAAGAAGGGATCTCGCCAACAACCACTGAACTGGGAAGCCTACTGTGATGGGGGAGCTATGTCTACCTGTCTATCAGGACCTGCAACATGACATGCAGCATCCACAAATAAAGAGGACGTTAGTACGATAAAGTATTGAGTATGTAAGGCAGGAAATCATAAGTAAGAACAGTAATGTAAACAGGGATAAAGAATATACAACCTGTAACATCTGGGTACCCTGAGGGCTACTGACATAAAATGCGTGATACATACATACATATACATAAAGTTTTAAAACATACGCCTCTATGGGAATCATCATCATCATCATATCATACCCGGCCGTAATAGGCTCGGTAAAACGTACCCGGCCACGTGGAGATCGGTAAAATCCAACTGATTAGTGGTTGCACAATAGGTTCCGTACCCGGCCGACTATAGCGCGGCTCGTTAGAAAAAAATAGATACATATATATATATATATATATATATATATATATATATATATATATATATATATATATATAATGCATGTAGGACTTATTGGAATCATATTCTGAACCTTTTGGAGTGACATAAGGTCGATATTCTTCGTACACTTTATTAGGACTAACTCTTCATCAAGAATATTATAAGAAACAGGACGTACCAACAACATTGATAACATAAGAATAAGAGAAGCAACCTCAACATCAATTATTCCATAAGAAGGGAAACAATGTAAGTACTGCTATTATGTACAATCGGAGTCGTGCAAAAGAAGGAAAAGGATAGCCTCACATACTGTCACGGCCCAAACCGATGGACCGCGACGGGCACCCGGTACCTTACCCAACCGAGTACCAACATAACGTATCTTTCTTATTACATCATCATATACACGTGACATACGGGCCTAATAGGCCAACATGATCATTTGTATACACAAAACATAGACGACAAGGCCGTACAATCTTTCACATACACGACATATGTCTACAAGCCTCTAAGAGTACATAAATATCATACAGGTCGGGACAGGGCCCCGCCATGCTAATCAGTACGTGTCCTAATCTTACGAACCACATAAGCAACTCCGGAGCAAATGGAGCGCACCAACACCTTCTGCTGAGCTGATAGCCTACTTGGAGGACTCTCGACCTGTCTATCAGGACCTGCGGGCATGAAACGCACATCCCCAGGCAAAAGGGACGTCAGTACGAATAATGTACCATGTATGTAAGGAACATAAATAAGTACATAACAGAAATGGAATAAATATAGAGTAAATGACTCAACCTGTAGACTAGATAACTTTGTAATTCATGAAAAAATTATAGTGTCATGCATATGCGTATGAATGTCATGTAGTGCGTAGGTACATGTTTCAGAACATCATCAGGCCTCTGAGGGCATCCCATCATATCATATCATATCGGCCACTGTGAGCAAAATCATGAACGTACACCAACTGATCAAGTGGTGGTGCGTATATAATGCCGTAGCCTTTTCCCATATCCCATATACATATATCTACATATATACGCGTATATAACGCCATCTGGTTATGGGTCAGTGTAAATGAATGAAATGCATGAAATGCATAAGAAATATGTTAATAATATTTTCTCGGAATGCCATAAAAATCAATATGCCTTACGGATAAACTTTATCAAATTCGTATTTTTCTGAGACCCATGAACAAAAGATATAATAATTATTCACATGGGGAATCAAGAATATAGACACCCCTAGTATTTCTATGAATAGAGTCATTTATGGAAGTTCTGCATTTTCTCGTTTCGTTCATGTCTTATAGATCATGCCAAAAAGAAAGAAGGGATAACCTTATACCTGGACCGATTTTCTTGACAATTTCTCTAACACACGTCTTATGTGCCGAACATGCAACGAAGGGTTGAATTAGGGAAAATACGTATGATATTCTTGAGAAGGATGGATCCATACTTCCTTAGAATTGCAAAATCCCGTTGCTACTACGTAGTATAACCTTGTCTGATATCTCACATTTTGAATTCTTGAAGAATTTTTTGCAAGCTCACGTTACTGAATTTTGTTGAAAGCTCACATTACTGAATTTGTTGAAAGCTCTCATTATCGAATCTTGTTGAAAGCTCACATTGTTGAAAATGAAGCTCACGTTCAGAGACTTGGAATTCAAAATGAATTCTTTGAGGTTATTGAATATGAATTCTTTCAATGTCTTTCTTGGTAGGCCCCACTTATTTGATGACTAGTCTACAAGATTTTTCCAGATGTGACACCTTATAGTAATGACTAGTGAGTCATTAATTATAATAGGGGGGCTGCCACGTTGATTTTTATATAAGGCTTATCCAAAATATTATCCACTTATTCCTTAATTACATGGTTAATCTTCCACCAAAAATCTATAATTAACCAAATATCCACATAATTGAGAATTATCTCAAATTACTTAAAATACTAATTTTTATCACACTTTATACACCTTACTATCATGGCCATGTGGTACCTTGTATGGTACTAGTCCATAAATATCGGGTATTTTAGCTCGGACCGTATTTTAACCCAAAATGGAAAATTTCGACGAAACCTTAACGTCCAAAAATGCGGGATGTAATATCTCATTCCCGAGCTTCCATCCATTTACTTATGGAATACTTTCACATATGAAAACATGGGGTGTAACATCATTCCCCCCTTTGGAACATTCGACCTCGAATATTGACTGATGCACTCACATTTTCATAATTTATGTCTTCCGAATACTTGAGTACTCTTTTTGCCATCTTGGCAACTATTCTATTAATAGATCTAAAGGCCAGTGCATTCCCCCCTTTAAGCCTCTTTCTCACACCAGGACTTGTAGTCGGAATCATTCTAATCTTATAACTGTTGCTATCTTCTATCATGCAGCTTGTACGACTCTAAATTTGTATGTGCGCCTATGCGACGCTTCTATCCTCTTTCCTCCATCTCTTAGCCAATATCTAGGGCTTACTTTGTGAACATATACAAAATTATGTCAAGTTGTTCCTCTGAGCGTCATTAACTTTACTACATCAAAGTAGGCCATACTATACCATAACTCTTACTTCGATTTATTGCTACTAAGGTCTACGACCAAACTCCAGGTTACCCTTGTTGCTTATCCTACATGCATAAAGCTAAGTCTTTTAACGCTTCTTCTTTACTGATCATCTTAAGAATGATGGTCTAAGATCATCTCGTACTTTGTATCTTTTGTCCATCTATTGTCGATTCACCTCGATGTTGATCTATAATTTTCCATTGATAACTTTGAAACTTACGTAATACATTGCTACTAGGGCTTATGCAGCATCGAGGAATATTTGAAGTGATTTTCCTGATCCACTTAGGGGCGATACTGTACTTTAATAATCGTATTTTATAGCATCCTAATCTGATTCACCTTAAAATTCTGCACAACCCATGAAATGCTCTTCAAATCATTACTCAGTCGAAGGCCCAAATGTCATCCTTTATCTATCACGATCACACCCTCATTCCACTACCAGAGCAACATTCCGTTTCTTCTAAATGCTATTAGTTTTAAACTCCTTTGAGTTTGTTCAGGATATAGTGATCTTTGTATAACTTAGAGAAACCATCTGCTCTTCTTGTTTTCATGGGCTTAATCCTGAGGACTTATCCATTTTCGTTACCTTCTCACTCACCCGTTCTTATCCTTACTCATGCCTTTTAGAACCCTGTCGCTTCACCATACAATAGCTTGCGACCTACACATATCTATTTATATTACTTGCAACCTTTCAACTTGCTTGCATCATAGATTTCCTTATGTCATTTTGGAACATCAAGCGAGACATCACATCGTCTCTCACTATTCCTTACTCTCTTAGTCAAACTTTTTGATACCTAGAACATAAGCTGGAAGATATGCTACTAACGACGCTGCTATTATTCCTGGATATTGAATCCCAGTGCTTCTAGCCTTCTATCCGAAGCATGTACTATTCACGATCTTCTGCCTTTGAGTATCTTGTACGTTGTTCACCTTTACCTTAATTACCTTAAAATCTCACATCATACTTCTATCTCTTTCATGACCTCCCTTCCACATAGGTATAATTTATGTCCATAACTTGAAGCTCTATTATAATACTTGCACCTCTGGTGCATACGCAATCTGTTGGGAGTTTCGTACTGACTTTTTATGAGGCCTGTACTTTTCCAACTGGATTTATCGTAGGGCTGTTATAGAATATGGTTGTTGTACTTCCTCTCTTGTACCTTTGATATTAAGAGTGATCCTGCAATGTTCTCAATCACGATTTCTACAATTTCTGGGTCCAATAATCGAATTCCTTATTTACTTCGTTGATGTAACTCTTTAGTTTCCTCATTCTCATGATCGGCCTTTATGTTGGCTTAAGTTATCTTCCAATCTGCGGTTCATGGAATTAGTTATTACTTTAGCCCTCCATGGACGCTATGGAATATCCATGATACAATCTTCTAACAATTCATTCCTTTGTCTATAACCTGGGCTCAATTCTTTCTTTTAACTTATGCCGGAATCTTCTACAACTGTATGATTGTCAATATATATGCTGCATGGTTAATACTCCAAACTCTTAAGTGCGCTCACAACGTAACCAACTCTGGATCATTGATCGAATGATTCTTTCGTTCCTTCTCAATTTTCTTTAAACATAAGACATTACCTTTCCTGGTCTTTATTACTCCTTTTTGGGTTCATACATAACTTATCTTAGCTCTCACGCATGCCAGAATTCCATACAACTCATATGATCTTGAATATCACTTATGATTTTTACTTTCCGTTCATTATCCACGGTAGGTGACATTTTCTTATGGATGATGTACAATGTTGTTGTAAAACTGTTGTTACAAGATCATTTCCTCTTTAGGTCACTGTTCTTAGGTTGAACCTCCTTCCTCATTTCCTCAGCTAGTCTTTCACTGTAATACTTAGGGAGGACCCTCTGACTCTTGTAAAGCTGCGAGCTTATTACATCGTATTCCCAATAAAATTGTTGATTTCCTTCCTCGCCTACTATTATCCGTAGTTACTTACCTCCTCACTCTTGTGCTTGTAGGGTTGCTTTTGAACTGATATTTGACTGTCTTCCCAGTGGTACTCTCTTTTATTCCCGGCACATTCATAAGGTATCTTTAACTACCCCGACTCCTATTTGAATATATCTCAAGTATTATAATGACATTACATCGAGGATGAATTCTCCATGTTGGGGTTCACTACATTTATCTTGCATGATCTATTGATTTGTCTGTAATCTTGTCTAGTCATGACTAGGCTCTTCCTGAATCAACTACTAACCACTCGTCGGCCCATTCTCATATACATATTCCGCGTAATCTGTCTTGGGTTATTTCCTTTGTCTTAACTTACGTCTTGCACTGGCTCCTTATTTATGAATAACATCCCGGGTAGGAACCCTTACTTCCTTTCCTTGACGTTGTGCTTGTATAATGTTCTGGCATCGTAGCATATATGTAGGCTTTGGATAATTGTAATCTCATCCATTTTTATTTTTTGCATTCTTCCTTCGCCATTACATATTTACTAGAACTACTTAATTTTGGCTTAATGCCACATCATTCCATATTCCCCCCTTTAGGGGAGTACTAATATTTAGCGTTATGACGATCTACCTATAGATGTTTTACCTCTAAATCTTTGGCGTCTTCTCATATCATTGATGACCCTTGATCGTCTTGCGGTGATCCTTCTGTACCAAGGAAAGTGAAATTCCTTACTCGCGAGGGAAACACTTAGTATAACTGGCACATACAGTCCATTAAGCTGAACTTTGCTCACATTGCTTGCTTTAGGGAAGCGTCTTCTTGAATGACCTTTCTATGAATTTCTTATGAATCTTCTTCTGTTTTCCATTCTATTATTGCTGGAACGCAATCTGAAATTCTCACGATGCCGATCATTATCAAATTACTCAGTCCCTAATTCATGTTTAGCTTACCTTGTTCACTAGCCCATACTAATTTCTATTACTTTGGGGTCTAACTTTTCCTTCTGGTAGTCGCATTGGAGTCACAAACTTATTCCTCGAAATGAAAATATGACTTTATGGCGTATACTCTTTTGTTGTCTCAAGGCCTGTCACTTCTCGTCTTTTCCTTCACTTGACTATAGTCTCTGTAATACTGTCATCTTTTTGACCTACCATTATCATCCATGTATCACACCTTACTCTTAATGCTTCATTAGATCTCTTCTTACTTCCTCCTAACATTTCTGTCTATCACTTTATTCTGAAACTTCAACAAAATATTCTTTCGCTCTTAGCTCTCCTTGCTTCATTCATCGGCTCTTCAGGTTTCTCAACCTCCTCGCTCGACTAGGGACGAGAGTCACATTAAGGTAATATTTATCCCTTCCAGGCTTTCAGTGCCTATCTTCGGAATTGTTTTTTGATCATGCTAGTATTCATATCTAATTGTAATATTCTAGAGTGCACCACCTGGGTGTCTCACAAGGGGATCTATTAGCACCTTTGTAATATTCTTCGGAAATGTGAACTAATGCAAACCATCCATTCATCATTTTGGGTTACTCTAACCCTAGCTGGATCCTACTATCCTACCCTTCTCTTAAACCATACAGTTAGCTCCTATAGGGCATGACTGAGATAGGTGTGGCTGATTGTACGTACATCTATTACTGTTGTATGTAATTCAAAATGCTTATATCTCCCTTTCTGAATGGTAAATAATGCTAATCTTTATTAATTGGGTATCTCGCACCCTACTTCACCTTTCTCCTTTTACTTGCTGAAACTTGTGTCTAACTTCCGATTCTGTTATTCCCTTTTACCGTAAGAGTGGATATATATTCTTTCCTTAAAGCTCCTTATCAAGAACTGTACACCTTTTAGTACAGACATGATCTGCTGAAGACCTCTCATTTATCATCATAAGCAAGATGCAAAATCGACTTCCTCTAAATCAGCACTTCCACAACTGTATCTCTTATCGATCGTCTTTCTGAATGTAAGCATCATCTTATTATGAATAAAATAGAAGTTCGGAATTTGAATTCTTATAAGTGAGCTCTACCACACGATGTAGAGATAGAAGAAAGAGTGACAGTCCTAAATGACTTGTAATCTCTTGCTTATAAGTGTGGTGCACTGCACACCCATAAACAAGACTCTACTAGACACGACTTGTAGACTCCCTAGGACAGAACTGCTCTGATACCACTATTGTCACGATCCAAACCGATGGACCGCGACGGGCACCCGGTAACTTACTCAACCGAGTACTAACATAACATATCTTTCTTATTACATCATCATATACACGTAACATACGGGCCTAATAGGCCAACATGATCATTGCCGACAAGGCCGCAATCCTTCACGTACACGACATATGTCTACAAGCCTCTAAGAGTACATAAATGTCATACAGGTCGGGACAGGGCCCCACCATGCTAATCAGTACATGTCCTAAGCTTACTGACCACATAAGCAACTCCGGAGCAAATGAAGCGCACCAACACCTTCTACTGAGCTGATAGCCTACTTGGAGGACTCTCGACCTGTCTATCAGGACCTGCGGGCATGAAACGCACGTCCCCGGGCAAAAAGGACGTCAGTACGAATAATGTACCGAGTATGTAAGGCACATAAATAAGTACATAACAGAAATGGAAGAAATATAGAGTAAATGACTCAACCTGTATTCTGGATAACTTTGTAATTCATGAAAAAATTATAGTGTCATGCATATGCGTATGAATGTCATGTAGTGCATAGGTACATGTTTCATAACATCATCAGGCCTCTGAGGGCATCCCATCATATCATATCATATCATATCATATCATATCATATCGGCCAGTGTGGGCAAAATCATCAACGTATACCAACTGATCAGGTGGTGGTGCGTATATAACGCCGTAGCCTTTTCCCATATCCCATATACATATATTTACATATATACGCATATATAATGCCATCTGGTCATGGGTCAGTGTAATGAATAAAATGCGTGAAATGCATAAGAAATATGTTAATAAGATTTTCTCGGAATGCCATAAAAATCAATATGCTTTACGAATAAACTTTATCAAATTCGTATTTTTCTGAGACCCATGAACAAAAGATATAATAATAATTCACATGGGGAATCAAGAATATAGACACCCCTAGTATTTCTATGAATAGAGTCATTTATGGAAGTTATGCATTTTCTCGTTTCGTTCATGTCGTATAGATCATGCCAAAAGAAAGAAAGGATAACCTTAACCTGGACCGATTTTCTTGACAATTTCTCTAACACACGTCTTGTGTGACGAACATGCAACGAAGGGTTGAATTAGGGAAAATACGTATGATATTCTTGAGAAGGATGCATCCATACTTCCTTAGAATCGCAAAATCCCGTTGCTACTACGTAGTATAACCTTGTCTGAAATCTCACATTTTTGAATTCTTGAAGAATTTTTTGCAAGCTCACGTTACTGAATTTCGTTGAAAGCTCACATTAGTGAATTTTTTGAAAGCTCTCATTACTGAATCTTGTTGAAAGCTCACATTTTTTAAAATGAAGCTCACGTTCAGAGACTTGGAATTCAAAATGAATTCTTTGAGGTTATTGAATATGAATTCTTTCAATGTCTTGCTTGGTAGGCCCCACTTATTTGATGACTAGTCTACAAGATTTTTCCAGATGTGACACCTTATAGTAATGACTAGTGAGTCATTAATTACAATAGGGGGGCTGCCACGTTGATTTTTATATAAGGCTTATCCAAAAAATTATCCACTTATTCCTTAATTACATGGTTAATCTTCCACCAAAAATCTACAATTAACCAAATATCCACATAATTGAGAATTAGTTCAAATTACTTAAAATACTACTTAGTTTTATCACACTTTATACACCTTACTATCATGATCATGTGGTACCTTGTATGGTACTAGTCCATAAATATCGGGTATTTTAGCTCGGGCCGTATTTTAATCCAAAATGGCAAATTTCAATGAAACCTTAACATACAAAAATGCGGGATGTAATATATCATTCCCGAGCTTCCATTAATTTATTTATGGCGTACTTTCACATACGAAAACATGGTGTGTAACACATACCTTGTATATATACTGCCCAACCTCAAGCTATGCAAACGTCACGACTCCTTAATCTATAATAAGAGAAACGACTATATCGTTATCGTTTAAGCGTCGTAACTGTTATGTATCGACCATAAAATATTTTACGATGAAATAGACAGCACCTCCCCTATACATATGACTTCAGACAAGTCAAAACGATCACCAAGCAGCCCAAACAACATCAATAATCATATTGAGCCTCCCCAAATAGTCCACCAACCAACAACATTACTATCAAGCCTTTCGATATATATTTCACAAGTTCTAGCTTCAATGACTTAGCCGTAACTTGGATAATATTAAATACATGTAGAGTAAGAGGTTCCTCATCTTTAAACAGAAATAACAACTCCAACTTGACCATAATTTTCCACGAAATATCCCTCCAATGCTGCCACAACAACAGGGAAGCGAAACTAGCAATCAATTAGGGTTTTTCGGTACTAGAATCACTTTAGAAGGCTTGAAATCACTTAGGGTTGATATTAAAAACTTGACAGAGTTAACCCTTTAAAACAACCTCCCACACAAGCTTGAACAACACAAAATGAACAACAACAAGAAGAACAAGAAACTTACTAGCGCCACGGGATTCCTGACACTTGATTTGTGTTGTTTGCCCTTTGTTTGGGTCTTGAATCTTGAGAGAACCTTAAGAGGGTGTTTCTAGGGTTATAAGGTCTAAATATACTGAAAATTAATGACTTAAAACGGGTTCTAAGCAAATTATATATATCCATCTCTCTTAAACCGACTATGTGCGACCCATAGAGAGGTGCTTAGCGCAGTCTCGTGAAAATGCGAATATCTCTCTATTCTGATATCGTATCGATGAACGGTTAGATGCATTGAAAACTAGACTCATAGATCTTAAATTTGGTGGGTAGATGAAAGCTTATTAACATTTTACCTAAATTTTAAGTAAAACTATGAACCTAAGTTGCGACAACTCTTGTTAACTTTTGTTTCATAACTCGTTTGACTTCGAGACTTATGATACGGATATTATGTGATTCAAATACCTTAAAACACGACCTCTTGAGAATATTAATCACCCCTAGGTCTACCAAGAATACGGGTTACAACATCCTTGGTTTCGTTTAACTTCTAATACTTGTTAATCACCCTTATACACTCTTGTATCATTTAAGACCAATAGGATTAACTTCTTATCATCTCAAAGATAATCTCTTCTCATATATATGTCGACTAACTTATGTCATGAACGAACGTATGTGAATATAGGTTGTAACACCCTCCCCCCCTTAAGAACATTCGTCCTCGAATGTAAGGGTTTATGGGAAGCCTAACTCATCGTGGATTCCAACGGAAATTTCCGGCCGAGTTTTTCCCCTATAAAATGGATACTAGACAAACTTGTGCAACCCAACGTATTGCTTTTCAAGGCTACACAAAGCATTATGGATATGTACATTATCTGCATATCACCATTATGTGTTAAGGAAGAGTATTCTCAAGCTATTGCTTACCTCATAGAGCTGTTTCACCTTCAAATACGTCCTGCGTTCCTCTGACATCCTCGTTATCTTCATTCTGGAACATGTAAGGGTATTTAGACTTCATCTCCTCTTCTGCTTCCCATTTCATTTCTTCCATGTTCTTGTTCCTCCACAATACTTTGACGGAAGCTACATCCTTTGTTCTCAACTTGCAGACTTGTCGATCTAATATAGCCACTGACACTTCTTCATATGATAGATCTCCTGTAACTTGTACATCTTTGATAGGGACGACCCGAGAAGGGTCTCCAATACATTTCCTCAACATAGATACATGGAATATCGAGTGGAAAAATTCCAAATCGGATGGAAAATCTAACTCATAAGCAACCTGTCTAATTCGTCGAAGAATTTTGTACGGACCGATATAACGCGGACTCAGCTTACCCTTCTTCCCAAAACGCATAACACCCTTCATCGGCGAGATCCTCAGGAAAACCCAATCACCAACCTCAAACTCCAGATCACGACATCGAACATCAGAATAAGACTTTTGTCTGCTGTGTGCCGTCCTCAACCGCTCTTGTATCAGTTTCACCTTCTCAATGGCTTGGTGAATCAAATCTGGCCCATATAGTTCTGTTTCACCAACTTCAAACCATCTAAGTGGTGATCTACATCTCCTCCCGTATAGTGCCTCGTACGGGGCCATTCTATGATTACATGGTCATCCCAATTCCCTTTGAAATCTAAAACACATGCTCATAGCATATATTCAAGTGTTTTAATGATACGTTCAGCCAGTGCTGAGATTCACTTGTGTGCCTAAACCCTTCTGAAAAGACCTCCAAAAGTTAGCCGCAAATTGCTCTCCTCGGTATGATATAATAGATATCGGCACACCATAAAGCCTAACAATCTCCTTGATATACAACTTTGCATAATCTTCAGCTGTGTAAGTTGTCTTAACCGACAGAAAATGGGCACATTTTGTAAGTCGATCAACTATCACCCATATGGAGTCAAACTTATGATAAGAGCGAGGTAATCCAATAGTGAGTCCATATTAATCACCTCTCATTTCCAGGTCAGAATCTCGATAATCTGAAGCAATCCACTAGGTTTCTGATGTTTGATTTTTACTTGTTGACAATTAGGATTCTGGGCTACAAATTCAACAATAGACTTCTTCATATTATCCCACCAATACTGCTCCTTAACATCATGATACATCTTTGTTGAGCCGGGATGGATGGAATATCGAGATTGATGAATCTCAATCATAATCTTCTCTCTCAACCCTACCACATAAGGAACACATAACCGGCCCTGGTATCTCAGTGCCCCATCTACTCCGATCTCAAAAGCAGTAATTTTACACCGTTGAATACTCTCTCTCAATCGTACTAAGTTAGGATCTTCATATTGCCGTGCTTTTACCTCGGCTACCAAAGATAATTCTGATATATTCTGTATAGTAACCCCTCCGTCATCAGAGTTTTACAATATAATTCTCATATTGGCTAGCTGATGAAGCTCTTTAGTCAACCCCTGTCTACCTGCCTCAATGTGTACTAAGCTTTCCATTGACTTACGACTGAGAGCGTCTGCCACAACATTGGCTTTACTGGGATGGTACAATATCTCGACATCGTAATCTTTCAGTAATTCAAGCCACCTACGCTGCCTCAAATTCAACTCCTTCTGCTTGAAGATGTATTGTAAATTGTTGTGATCTGTGTAGATGTCAACATGGACGCCGTATAAGTAGTGCTGCCATATCTTAAAGCATATATTACTGCAGCCAACTCCAAATCATAAGTTGGGTAATTATTTTCATGCTCCTTCAATTGTCTTGATGCATAAGCAATCACCTTCCCATGTTGCATCAATATGCACCCCAAACCTATACCTGAGGCATCATAATATACCACATAACCTTCTGTTCCTTCTGGGAGAGTGAGCATTGACGCAGATGTCAATCGATTCTTTAACTCCTGAAAACTTCGTTCTCAAGCGTCAAACCACTGGAACATAGTAGCTTTCTGTGTTCACTTAGTCAATGGTGCATATATAGAGGAAAACCCTTCTACAAATCGCCTATAATATCCTGCTAGCCCCAGGAAGCTGTGAACTTCTGGTGGTGTTGTAGGTCTCGACCAATTCTCTACTGCATCGATCTTTTGAGTGTCGACACTAATACCCTCGTTAAATATCACATGGACAAGGAATGCTACCGAGTTCAACCAGAATTCACATTTGGAGAGCTTAACATATAACTTACGATCCTAAATCGTCTGTAATACTATCCGCAAGTGGGACGCATGTTCCGCCTCCGATCGAGAATACACCAAAATGTCATCAATGAATACGATCACGAACACATCAAGATAGGGCATGAATACAGTATTCATGAGATCCATAAAAGATGCTGGGGCATTTTTTAGCCTGAACGACATCACCAAGAACTCAAAGTGCCCATATCTTGTCCGGAAGGCCGTCTTTGGAATATCTTTCTCCTTAACCCTCACCTGATGATACCCTGAACGTAACTCAATCTTGGAGAAATACTTGACACCCTGGAGTTGGTCAAATAAGTCGTCAATCCTTGGAAGGGGGTACTTGTTCTTTATGGTAAACTTATTCAACTTTCGATAATCAATACACTCCCTTTAGCGACCCGTCTTTCTTCCGCACGAACAGGACTGGCGCACCCCAAGGTGAAGTGCTAGGCCTAATAAAGCCCTTATCCAGCAAGTCCTTCAGTTGTGCCTTCAACTCTTGCAACTCTTCCGGGGCCATCCTGTATGGAGGAATAGATATGGGTTGAGTGTCAGGCAACACATCAATACTAAACTCAATCTCCCTTTCAGGAGGAAGGCCTGGGAGTTCATCTGGGAAAACATCTGAAAATTCATTGACCACAAGGATTGATTGTAGAGTAGGCGGCTTCGTCTCCGCATCCCGAACGAGAACGAGATGATAAATATATCCTTTTGAGATCATCTTCCTTGCCTTAAGATAAGAAATAAACCTACCCTTCGGCGTAGCAATGTTCCCTTTCCATTCAATGACGGGTTCATCAGGAAATTGAAACCTATCCATCTTCGTACGACAATCAACATTTGCATAACATGAGGCCAACCAGTCCATTCCAATTATCAAGCCGAAATCAACCATTTCTAATTCAAATAAATTCGCCGAGGTTTGACGACTACAAATCATCACTCTGCAACCTCTATATATCCTTCTAGTAATCATAGAATCTCCTATCGGAGTAGTTACCGCAAGTGGTTTACTTATCAATTCAAGTTCAACGCCAAACTTATTAGCCACAAAAGGTGTAACATATGATAATGTAGATCCCGGATCAATCAACGTATATACATCGTAAGAAAACACAGACAATATACATATAACAACATCCTAAGATGACTCGAGATCCTGTCGACCTACTAGAGCGTAGGTTCGACTCTGAGCACCACTCGAACTCGGCACTGCACCTCTACCTCTACCACGACCTGTCGAATGTTGAAAACCCCGTACTGGAAGTCGAACTGATGAGGAAGAACCAAACACAGATCCAGTTGGCTGAGCCATACCACCACCTTCTATGTTAGGACAATCCCGCATCATATGGCCAGGATGTCTGCAAGAATAGCACGCATCAGATACTCGACGACACAATCTAAAGTGATCCTTGCCACACTGATCACAACGGAGTGTTGGAGGTCTCATCTGACTAGTATCCCTATGATATTGTGAGCTTGATGCCCGCGAACTCTAACCTGGACCAGAATAGGTAAATCGATCATACCGAGGCCTCTGAAACTGTGGAGGAGCACTAGCTACAGGTGGCGCCAAACTCCTCGAAGACTGGGGCCTAACACTACCTCTAAAGTCATGAGAATACTCTACAAATCTCTCCCTCTTATGATGGCCCCTATCCTGCTCCCTATCAGCCCTTTGCTAGCGCTTACGATCCTCTAGGGTCTGGGCATAAGCCTGAATACGGGAAATATCCATGCCCTCCACCAAGGAGGCTGTCGTGCACTCATTTATCAGATGTGGTCCCAACCCGTTCATGAACATATGCACCCTATGACTCATCTCGGCCACCATATGAGGAGCATACCTTGCTAAAGAATCAAAATGCGTGCTATACTCTTGCACACTCATATTACCTTGTCTTAGGTTCAAGAACTTATTAGCTCTAGCTCATCGTATCTCAACTGGAAAATAGTGACGAAGAAAGGCCTCAGAAAATTCCTTCTACACAGTTGGAGGGGCGTTCAGACCCCTGGATCTCTCCTAACTATCATACCAGAAAATTGCTAAATAAGAAGCCAACTCTACTGCCTCTATATCTGTAACATGCATAACCCACAGTGTACAATGAATCTGGTCAATAAAAGTCTGCGGGTCCTCCTTGGGGTCTGATCCGGTAAACACTGGAGGGCCTAGATTAATAAAATCACGAACTCTCATACTATCTGGTTTATCAACAACACCGATATTCTGCCTCTGAGCCTGAGCAACTAGCAAGCTAGTCAATAACTGCACCGCACTCCGCATATCCTGGTATGTAGGGATAGACGGAGGAACTGGTGGTGCTAGGTGCCTCCTAATATCCTCTGGATGAGACAGAGTAGATGAGGTATGAGATGGAATCTCACTCTGAGCCTCACTTTGGCCTGCTCTGGCTTGAGGCACCTGACTGGTACCCTCTCCCGCAGCTATATCAAGCCGTCTACTAATCACTTGCATCCTAGTTGAAGGAATCGCTGAAAGAAAACAAGGTTAATATTAGATACTAACACTAAAGACTCAACTCTACGCACGATCTAGATTAAGGAAGAAGGAAACAACCCTAGATGTCATGTAGTCTCCTGAGTATAAATGTGGCGCGCTACACATCCATAATCAAGACTTTACTAGACATGGCTCATAGACAACCCCTAGGATAGACCTGCTTTGATACCAAGTTTGTCACGACCCAAACTGGAGGATCATGACTAGAACCCGGGCATACTTACCGAGCACCAACGAACATTTTGTCTAATCTTCTTTATCATCTTTAAGGGCTGACGAGATCAATATAAATGGTAGATATAGATCATGAACAATCAACAATGAAAGATAAGGGCATGAACATACATAACATGGGATGAAAAGACTTCTAAGACACTATATATAAGGTACGAGCTACAACGCTACCATGAAAGACTATACAACAAAAATTAGCCAACAAGGCATACCAAACTATACATGAGTCGACACCTGTCTATGAGCCTCTAAAGGGGCATAAGTGATGCAACATTGCCGGAACAAGGCCCTAACATAGCCATAATATCTATAACAAAAATGCATACCAAGACCACGGCAAGTCCGAAGAAGGGATCTCGCCAATAACCACTGAACTGGGAAGCCTACTGTGATGGGGGAGCTGTGTCTACCTGTCTATCAGGACCTGCAGCATGACATGCAGTGTCCACAAATAAAGAGGACGTCAGTACGAATAAAGTACTGAGTATGTAAGGTAGGAAAGCATAAGTAAGAACAGTAATGTAAACAGGGATAGAGAATATACAACCTGTAACATCTGGGTACCTCTGAGGGCTACTGACATGAAATGCGTGATACATACATACATATACATAAACTTTTAAAACATACGCCTCTATGGGCATCATCATCATCATATCATACCCGACCATAATAGGCTCGGTAAAACGTACCCGACCACGTGGAGCTCGGTAAAACCTAACTGATCAGTGGTTAAACAATAGGTGTCGTACCCGGCCGACTATAGCGCGGCTCGGTAGAGTAAAATAGATACATATATATATAATGCATGTAGGACTCATTAGAATCATATTCTGAACCTTTCGTAGTGATGTAAGGTCGATATTCTCCGTACACGTTATTAGGACTAACTCTTCATCAAGAATATTATAAGAATCAGGAAGTACCAACATCATTGATAACATAAGAATAAGAGAAGTAACCTCAACATCAATTATTCCATAAGAAGGGAAACAATGTAAGTACTGCTAGCTCCTAAGAGTAGAGTATCTTTAGAAGCTCACCCATTGCATTATGTACAATCGGAGTCGTGCAAAAGAAGGAAAGGGATAGCCTCACATACCTTGTATATATACTGCCCAAACTCAAGCTATACAAACATCATGACTCCTTAACCTACAATAAGAGAAACGACACTATTGTTATCGTTTAAGCGTTGTAACTATTATGTATCGACCATAACATATTTTACGATGAAACAAACAACACCTCCCCTATACATATGACTTCACACAAGTCACAACAATCACCAAACATCCCAAACAACATCAATAATCATATTGAGCCTCCCAAAATAGTCCACCAACCAACAACATTACTATCAAGACTTTTGATATATATATTTCACAAGTTCTAGCTTCAATGACTTAGCCGTAACTTGAATAATCTTAAATACATGTAGAGTAAGAGGTTCCTCAACTTTAAACAGAAAGAACAACTCCAACTTGACCTTAATTTTCCACGAAATATCCCTCCAATGCTGCCACAACAACAGGGAAGCAAAACTAGCAATCAATTAGGGGTTTTCTGTACTAGAATCACTTTAGAAGGCTTTAAATCACTTAGGGTTGATACTAAAAAGTTGAGGGAGTATTTACAGAACATAAAACCTTTAAAAAAACCTCCCACACGGGCTTGAACAACACAAAATGAACAACAACAAGAAGAACAAGAAACTTACTAGAGCCACGGGATTCCCGACACTTGATTTGTGTTGTTTGCCCTTTGTTTGGATCTTGAATCTCGAGAGAACCTTAAGAGGGTGTTTCTAGGGTGCTAAGGTATAAATATACTGAAAATTAATGACTTAATATGGGTTCTAAGCATATTATATATATCCATCTCTCTTAAACCGACTATGTGGGACCCATAGAGAGGTGCTTAGCGCAGTCTCGTAAAAATACGGATATCTCTCTATTCTCATATCGTATCGATGAACGGTTAGATGAGTTGAAAACTAGACTCATAGATATTTAATATGGTGGGTAGATCACCCCGTAATTCCACTTATGTTGGGAGAAAAGCTTAGTAATATTTGACCTAAAGTTTAAGTAAAACTATGAACCTAAGTTGCGACAATTCTTGTCGACTTTTGTTTCATAACTCGTTTGACTTCGAGACTTATGATATGTATATTATGTGATTTAAATATCTAAAAAAATGACCTCTTGAGAATATTAATCACCCCTAGGTCTAACAAAAGTTTGGGTTACAACATCCTTGATTCGTTTAACTTCTAATACTTGTTAATCACCCTTATACACTCTTGTATCATTTAAGACCAATAGGATTAACTTCTTATAATCTCAAAGATAATATTTTCTCATATTTACGTCGACTAACTTATGGCATGAACGAACGTACGTGAATAGTGGTTGTAACAGAAACCATCCTAATACTAAAATGATTTGATCTTTAACATATTTGGAAATGTCAACAAAAAGTCAATCCGGGCCCACTTGGTCTAAATTCAAAATCAAGACAAAATCCTGGATACCCTTTCATCCTTGAGTCTAAATATATGATTTATTTTGAGATCCGACCTCAATTCAAGGTCTAAATCTGTAAAATTCAAAATCCTAAGTTACTACCCAAACCCTATTTTTACTCTTTATAATCCTAGATGTAGGGGTGAGAATCTATGGGGAACAATGGAAAAAAATCAAAACTAAATTAAAATTGCTAACCTATAAAGTTGAGAAGAAAATTCTCTCAAGCATCGCCTCCTTACACAGTCTAGGACTCAAAAATGAAATAAAATTATAATCCCGCGACCCTTACTTTTATCCCAGCTACATTTATCGTTTGCAATAGTGCAGCTCGCAAATGCGAGTCAGTGGTCACGATTTCAAAGAGACACCCGAGCCATTAAAGTCGCAAATACAGCACTCACTTTGCAATTGCAAGCATTACAAATGTAATCACAACTTCGCAATTGAGAAGACGTCCTCCCCTTCCTAGACCTTGAAAGTGCAAGGTAACATTCGCAAATACGAACCTCACATTTGCGAGTTGGCCATCGCAAATGTGATGACTACATCACCAACAACTTCAATACTTACCAAAACAGCCAAAAACTAATCCGAAACTCACTCGAGCCACATTCTAAACATACATACAAGTATAATAACCTCTCACAAGCTTGCTCATAGGCTCAAAATATAAAAAATATCTACCATCAAGAATCAAGCATCAAAACTCAAGAATTTCAATGTTCATGAACTTAAATTTCCAACTTTCAACAATAGCGCTGAAACAACCTCGGGTCATCTGGGACAAAAAAAAATATACATACAACTCCAAAATTATCATACTAACCTACCAGAATAATCAAAATACCGATTCAAGGTTTTTTTTTACCATGAATATTAAGCGTGGTCAACTCTGACAATATTGAAGATCTAGAATCAAGATTTCTGTATCAAAACACATCTAATATTTTTGAAACCCAAATCAAAATATACACACACAAATTATGAATAACCAAATGAAGCTATTCAATGTCTAAAATCATGAAACAAAAATCTAGAACTCAAAATGACCTATCGAGTTGTTATACTCTATTGCGTAAGTGAGTGCCACCATCACTAATTATGGCTCTTGGAGTGCCAAAGTGAGTGATGATATTCTACCTCATAAATCCTATGACTCCCTTCGCATCATTCGTCTATAGTGAAACGACTCCAACTCATATAGAGATATAGTCAACTGCTACCAATATGTACTTATTACCATATGAGCTACCAAATATGTGACGACCCAATAAGTCATTTTAAGTTCTAGCATTTTGTTTTGTGATTTGAGATCTTGAGTAGATTTATACTATACTTTATGACTTGCATGTATGGTTGGTTCATGTTCCAAAAGGTTTGAAAGTAAATTGAAACACTTAGTTCCTAACTAGAGGCCTTAAGTTAAGAGAGTTGACCAAAGTAAACATTTTGGATAAACTTGATCAGATTGGTAATTTGAAGAATCTGATAGGTTCGTATGATGATTTTTTGACTTATACGTTTCTTCGGATATGGTCTTTAGTGTCCTAGGATAAGATTCGATGCTTTTGGTTGAAGTTGATAATTTGAAGAAATTTTGAGTTCATAAGCTTGACTTGGGATTGACTTTTGTGTAATTGCATTTTGTTTTGTGTTTTGAACAATTGGAAAGGTTCTTATAGGTTATTTGGAATTATTAGGATGGTTTAGACGTGACCAGAAGGACTAGGGAGTGATTCAACTCTATTTTGTGAAAAAATGGAACTTAAAGAATTTAAGAAAGTACATATTTTAGTTTGGATTTGATTCTTATGTTACAGTTTTTAGATGTGTTTTTGTCCTTGGACAAGTATGTGTAGGGTATACGAACTTGTTGCAATGATTGGATGGGGTCCCAAGTGCTCGAGTGAGCTTAGGGTGTTCTCGAGAGGTCTTTTTTTGGCAAATCCACTAGGCAAAGTACCTAGGGCTAGCTTATATATATATATATATATATATATATATATATAACAATAATTAGAACAAATGGCAGGAGGTCTTACAAAATGAAAGAACTAAACTTTGATAATCACATAGCTCCTATTATCAAAGTTGAGTATAGTACTCAACAGTGATAGTACAAATTGTAATCTAAAAAGTAAATAAACTAGCCATGCTATATCATCCCAATTGACTCGCATGTTTGGATTTCGTTCGTACTCCTTATTCAGAAATGGATACGAGAATGAATCCAGTTGTGTAGCCATTAGTTTTCATCTCAAAGCTCTAGTTATATCTTCCGTGTGAATGGAGCTCATGTGATCATCCCCACATTGTGTAGTGTCCAGTTGCGTAGTAGCGTACCCTTCACTGTTTTTCCATATCCTTGATGCATTTCTTCTCCTCCTTGCATAGTGTTGCATTTTACATCCCAGGCACACCCTATAATTCCTACCTCTTTATGTCTAGAATCTAGTAGATTACCTGCATTATTATAAGGATGAGTAAATCACAGACATTCCTCCTTGCTTCAAGTGTCCAACAATTATGCACGAGAATGGGCATAAACTGATTGGTGAGGAAATCGTGTGGACTCCAGTAGTGATCTATAGAAACATTTGTTTGGAACCATTCCTGGGATATAGAGTGAATGAAATGCATTAGGGTTTTACTCCATAACGCAATCATTGATCTTATTTTTAAATGCCAAAAGCCTAAGTCACCCATAACTGACATGATTGTCGCGATTAAACTCCTTCACATTCTTGTGTTATAACTCCAGTATTGTGAATCCTTTACTTGTAAATTCATGATGAAATTACTGGTGTTCAGACGAAGGATTGAATCACTTGGGTGCTCGATGTCAAAAGCCATCTTTCGATGAATGTAAGTCAACCCTAGTATACTGGAGTTCCTTCTTGCTTCCATGCTTATGCCTACTACTAATACTCCTTCAAGGGAATGAGCACTAGGTGATAATACCACCCATTGAATTATTATTAAGTAGTAAGGCATGGATACAATAACATTTCCTGCCAAACATAATCATAGTTAGTGAAAAACAGAATCGTCACCCTCTCCTCTGTACATATTTGAGAATGATGATCATGGCTGCTTCACTTTGTTCTTACACTCCTATCCTCTATTCCTCCTAGTTCTTCGCAACCTTCACTCTCAAATAGGGACATTGTAATTTATCATCATTCACCAATCGTCAACCTTGTACATCTAATTTTGTGAAATAGTCAGCCTCAAAATTAATTACCTCCATCAAAAGCATAGTTGGCCAAGTAATCAACCAGTTTATTACCCTCTCTCATAATATGTAATAGCCTTATGCTGCATCTCCCCATAATGTCTTTGATCTCCTCTATCTGTGTTGTAATTATCCATGGTACAACCCAAATTACCTCCACCACATTCTTCCATATCATGGAATCAATTTGGAGCATAAAGTGTGAGTAACCATGTTGCACACAGTATTCGGTTCTTCTAGCATAGCCACAACTTCAACTTCAGTGTTCGCACCTTCATGGATCCCTTTCCTTGTGCATGTAGGATATCACCATATTCATCTCTCAACACAAAACCAATAGAAATCCTTCCCTAATTTCCCCTTGATGCCCCATCAGTATTCACCTTCACCCAACCTTGTTCAGGTAATTCCCATAAGACCTTCGTCACCTTCTACTTTGGCATGTAATTCTGCATTACATGTAACAAATTTGGCCATTTATGAGGAACCTTTTGTAAACTTGGTTTCCTTAGTCTTACTAGATCTTGTAGTGTAGATGAGATATGGTAAATCACCCTACTTATTGTCACTGTCTCCCCATGCTTATAGCTCTTCCTTCTTTTCCAAAGTTCCCACACTATAGTCGAAGGTAAAGCTTGGAGTATAGGCTTTAATATAGGTACCACCTGAGCTGCCCAACATTTTAGGATTGGCTGCTGCATCGACAGTCCTTCCATATTAATGTCTGCATTTGAGAGGAAGTACTGCTACACTGTCTTAGCTACATATGATCTAAATAGTACATGTGACATTGTTTCCTCTGATGGATTAATAAAATACCAACATTTGGTTGGCATGAAAACCCAGTCTTCTAAGATAGTCATCGAAAGGTTACTTGCCTTTACAAACCTTCCACATGAAGAAAGCAATCTTAAAAGTCAAACCTCTCACCCATATATTTTTGTAAGCAACACTAAAATCTCTTCTCTTTCTAATATAGTCCCAAACAAATTTACCAGTGAAGTTGCCCCTAGTATCCAACATCCAGTATGGTCTATCCAATTAATTAAGTAATACAGGAGGTTTAATGTTCTCAATTACATGAAGTGCTAACTCTTGAGGAAGAATATCCAGTAACCTACCTTCATCCCACGAGCCATCTAATATCACATCATAGACGTTGTGGTAAGATTCATCACAGTAGAAATCTGGAGGAGTAACAAAGTACAAGATCCCAAGCCTGTCTAGTTATCAAACCAAAAAAAGTGAAGAAGCCATCCTTGGCTGCCATATTATCTTGTGTTCAATGTCATTCGTACATTCAATCATCTTTCTCCGATTTTCTCGATCATAGATGGCCGAATTTAGCTGAGACTAGAGCTCCTCAATATTTCTGGACTGCACCGAGGCATTTTCCTTTACAACTCAAAGTTGGATCTCAGCCGAAGCCAGTTGTGCCCGGGCAGTCTCTTTTTCCGAGGCCAAGCGGTTTTCTTTTCCATTCTTCGGCCTCGGTCTTTACCGCATACACCTTTTCCTAGAGCTTCTCGATCTGATCAAGCTTTTTTTGGACCTGTGGGTTCAGACCGTTAGCCACCGTGTTTGAATCATCGTCACTAACCTCAAATACTCTTCTTAACTGATCGACCAGCTCGACATGTTCCTTCCGAGCCGCCTCTAGCTAGCTTGGAGTTTCTTAACCTCCCCCTTATGTTGCTCGCTGAGAAGTTTGTAAGCATCCCTCTTCTTAGTGAGCCCTTGCGTCTCGGCCTCATATTGGTTTAACTCTTCCTGATATCGGAGAAAAGTCTCGTGATGAAGAATCGAGGCCTACATAACACAAAAAATAAAGTTATGATTATTTACTACTTAATCTAAGTACATAATATAAGTCGTCAAGAGGCATCTGAAGTTACCCGGTTTAAGGTCTGTTGTGCTCCATTAAACAGGAAGAGCGCTGTCACGCCCCAAAACTGAGGGACGAGACCGGCACCTAACTGGATGATCCCGGTCAAGAGGACCTGGATCGCCTTTCCTGCCCAACGCATTGCCCCGTGTTTACAATATACATTATTCCACATGAATTAGCAGTTTAGATTTTAAGCATGAATTTACCATTTGAGTTCATTTCATCCTTTATCCTTTCAACATTTGGTAATCACAAAACATACAATAATTTTCGATTCGGACCACGATTACTAGTAAACACTTAGTGCCCAAAATACATTTATGTACAACCCACATCAAGTCTACTGATCCTATAAGAGTACTAAGAGTTTTCACAATACTTGCCGGCAACAAGGCCCCGACTATACCTTAGAAGACATAACATATACAAAAGAGATGATATAGACTACACACGGCCCCGAGAGGAAATGGGGTTCACCGGATCTGCTGAAAGAACGAAAAGGAGGCACCACTATCGGCGGTCTGAGCTACCTGCTGTGGAACCACCTACATCCATATAAAAGATGTAGCGCCCCCGGCCAAAGGGACGTTAGTACCTTTGTATAGTACTAGTATGTATGAAAAAAGTTTATTCTAAGTAAAATCAAACAGTACCCAATTGGAAGACAGTCAGGGTAACCACACAAGTACCACACAGATATACAGAAAATCACAAATGAAGATTCTACAGTTACTAATTTCAATTGTTCATCTGTTGCGGCACGCAACCCGATCCCACCGTACATTCACATTTCACCCTTATTACCTCTCCACCCTTATTACTTCGTGTTGAAACGCGCAACCCGATCCCACCTTACAATCATATTTGATCGCAACAATAACCAACAATTATATCACAAGGATTTTCATCATCAAGAACATAAGTTCATATCAACCAACAACTATATGAAGTCAAGGCACAATAATCCTTACCAAACAGTAATTTATATATTGTGTGGCCATCATTATTTAACTCAATTAAATCAATCCACAGTTTCTTTTCATCCTTTGCCACACTCGGACCTTAGCAATTAGATACCTTCCCATATTACGGTACGTTAACGTTCTTTCAAATAGTAGTACATACTGCCATATTGACATATTCGAACATTTAACAAACTTTACACATGATAGGATAAGCATAAAGAATCACCCTTCACAATCGCAATTAGCATGGTAATCGACTAAGAAATTCAGAGAACGAAATCTTACACCTCGACACAGTAGGACAATCAATTCACATATGCTCAAGCAAGAATTTCATACCGAGTGCTCGGACACCAACAAGATGACTCTACAAATATTAAAGTTAGCCATACATACCTTGAATCGGAATTCCCCTTTAATTTTCTTATCACAAATCAGCGGACCGTCTAGCACCGTCAATCTATTCCACAATGTGACATATTTCACTTAGAATTAGGAACCACAAAGATAAATCGAACTCATTTAGGCATTTTATCGAACGCTATGTGACCCCTTAGATTATTAACCCCCTTTTTGTGAATAATTACCCAAACTCGTTTCCCTTTACTAGATTAGGGAGTTTAACTTACATGCATGCAAGGTATAAGCTTTAATCTCAAAGAATAAATTTATGTGTTCTTCCATTTTTAGCCAAAACCTGAGAATTAAAAGGAAATTGGGTGGGGACTCACCTCTTAGAGTGAAGAAGATGACAATTACTCAATAACTTCCGGGCCCGAGCGATGGTGAAGAATCAATTTTGAGTGAAGATGGAACCTTCTCTCTGAAGAACTCTCTCTTCCCTCTCTCTATTTTTTTAAGAAAATCCTTAACATGGAATGGGGTAAGTGTTTTAATGAACTGGGGGTCGGGGTATAAAAGTTAGAATTATAAAAGTCCCAAAGCGGGAATGCGGTCAGGAATGCGACCGCATTCCTGTCGCATAAATGGCCCTCAAATGGGCCAAAAAAAGAAACCGGACTGCACAGGTATGCGACCACTATGCGATCCGCATACCTGTTATGAGATCGCATAGTGCGTCGCATAACCTCCTCCGCAAAAATGGAGGTGTAAGGATGCGACAGCTATGCGGTCCGCATCCCTAAAATACGATCACATCTTGGGCCGCATAGCTGTCCTCAAATTGGACAGCAGACTATCCATGTATGCAACCACTATGCGGTTCGCGTACCTGTTATGTGATCGCATAGTGCGTCGCATAACAGGGCAACTCTGGAAAATTTTATCTTTTAAGTCCCGGGGTACTTTTTACTCAATAAGGGTCCGTTTTAAGAATTTCTACAGTTATAACAACACGGGGACCTATTTGGGCATTATTTTTAGCCATAAAATTTTACGGGTCTTTAAGAGCGCGTCTACCTCATTCATCTTTGCTTGATCCTCTTCGGTCACCAGGCATCAAAGATAACTGGAAACCCCTACAGGGGCAGAGAAGACTCAGGCATCCTCCGAAATAGACTTGATGACCGACCGCTTCTGGCCAGGATTCACACTCTAAACTAGGAACCGGTCGACTAGTTTTGGACTTCAAGAAGGCCAGCTGGTTCTCGAAGAAGGACTCTTCCTTGGCACCCGTAAGTCACCCAACCCGGTGATGTCCTCCGTGGCGGTAGAGTCTAAGCCATCAAAAAAGTTGTGAAAGGGGTCTGTCACCCCTTGAGGCCCCTTGTTGATTGTCCTTTCAGCATCTGAGCCTCGTTGATCATGGAATCAGTAAACAAAGGAAACTCGGAGAGATCTATCACTCCAAGTATGTCCTT
Organism: Nicotiana knightiana; assembly: GCA_005239525.1. Lineage (NCBI taxonomy): Eukaryota > Viridiplantae > Streptophyta > Magnoliopsida > Solanales > Solanaceae > Nicotiana > Nicotiana knightiana. The sequence goes on from MDKJ01095646.1 coordinate 27,154, forward strand.
CGAGGCATTATCCTCTGCCTGAGAAGCACCGACCACGGTCTACTTGTCGGCCTCCCTAAATTGTGTCAAAACAACCTTGCCTCTCTCTGGTTCAGAGGCCTCGGCCACTGTCTCTTCATCGGCCCCCCTGATTTGAGCCAATTCGGTGTCGCCTATAGATGGTTCAGAGACCCCTCGTCCCTCGAACTGAGACCGCACGTGGGCTACCAGTTCATAGGCTTCTTCTTCTTCTTCTTCTGACTCGTCCCTCAGCCGGTGGATTGAGTCCGATGGGAGCTTTGGGGTGCTAGAGCTTTCTTGGATTTGTGCACCAGCCTCCTCCTCAGTTTTTTCCTCTCCAAATTAGGAGAACTCAAAGCCCTTTTTCTCTTTTTCTCCTCATCCTGTCTCGGAGCAGGGGACTCGGCTGGGGAAATCCTCATTACTAGATGGAGGCCTCATTGCGACATCCTTGGAAAGACCTACAAATAAAAAAGAAATGAGTAAGGACTCAGCAGCTCAAAGGAAATCCAAGGATTGTGCACTCAAGAAAGGAATCTCACCGTGAGAACGGGCCTCCCACCGGCCCTTCAAAAGTTCGCGACATGCATGCTTGGAATATGGCTTCTGCGACACAATACCCTCAACCCAGTCCTTGAGTCGAGGGACTACATTCGGGACCCGAGCAACAACTGCATTTCCATCAAACACCGATAAGAACGAAGGAAAGAGAGTAAAAAATAAAATTTTGGGAAAACAAAACTTTACTTGCATTTTGTGTTCCACTTCTCGGGGAACGACATGTACTTGGCTGGGATTAGGTCCGAGGTCCTCACTCAAACAATTGGCCTAGCCAACCTAAATCTCGACTTCATCAGTGCTCGAGAATAGGGCTTTACTTGCCGGTGCGCAAGTCTAATCAGTCCCCCCGGAAGAGTCGGGCACTATATAGGCGCATAAGATGGTCGACAGTGAATGAGCATATGTCAATCTTGCTTATGACGATTCGGAGAAGAAAGACGATCCTCCAGAATAAGGGGTGGACCTGACCAAGTCACACCTTGTACCTTTTGCAGAAGTGGATGATTACCAGTTCCAACGGCCCCAACATAAAGGGATAAGTGGAAACCCTTAAGTATCCCTCGACGTGGGTAGTGATATCTTCTTCGGGCTCGGGAACCACCACGTCTTTGCCGACCCAGTTGCAATCCTTTTTGACTGTAGAAATAATTTCTACGATGATAGAGCATTTGTACCCCAAGACCTTCTCACACCGACTCAAAAATAGGTGAAGATTTTTCAACCTTAAAATCGGCAGTAACCGAGCACCCGCCGGGAATAAATGTGCTAAGAGGAGGTTCCACTGCTGGTTCCTCACCGGCCAGCCGTGATGTAGAGGTAGTTCCTTGTTGGGGAACTGCTTTTCCGCCATTTACTTTTAAATGGAGGGTAAAATATGAAAAATAGGGGTACACTTGATATTTTGGAGTGAAGACAAGCGAAAGTTCTTACAAAGATCTCAAGAAATCAGGATACTAATGCTAGAAAATGTAGAGATTTCTAAGGAATAAGAGTAAAAAAGGTTTGGATGTAAAGTTTGAATGAATGAAGAAGGGGGTATTTATCATTTTCAAATGACAGTTCAAATCCAAGAGTGGACGACCAGCAACTGGCGAGCATTTAATGCCATTAAGATGTGACTGACGAGATGTTTCATTCATTTTGTCAATTCTGACGCGGAGTATAAGGGTGAGAATCGGAAGCTCATATCATTTATTGTCTTTTACCCTCTAAAAAACGAGGGAACTATTTGTATACGGTCGAAATCGAGCTCATCTACTGCATAACAGATCGGGCACAGAACGTGTGGGATTGAAGATCGACCCCGAGTCTCATCGAACCAGGACACGAGGTCAGAATGTCCATCCTCCGGAATATTGAGTCCATGATAACGGAACCGAACCTGACCCCAAATGAGCTCGAGAAAATATTGCTGGTATAACCAACAGAAGACCGAAATAACAAAAGGCCGAAATACCCGTAATCGATCGAGTGACGAGCCTAACCTAAGCGAGTTAGTAACAAATCTAAGACAAGACACCTACATATAAACATGTGATGTTAAGCAACGAGAAATAACGAGATGACAAGTAAAATATAAAGTAAGATGACAAAATGACAACATGTGAGTGACTCAAAAAGTATGTAAGTACAATGATATAAAACGAGTAAGTAAAGGAATGTACTACTGAAAAAAACCATAGTGTAGGTTTCTACGAAAAACTCCAAACAAACCTTTCAAACACATTTACAAAGAAACACAAGCAAGTCCTTAGTCCGAATAGAAAAATAAAGAACAACAATACCATCAAAACGACACAACATCCCTTCGTACTTTTACTCTTAACCTCACCAATAAAGCATAACAGCAAGCACGAAAACACCCTTCGTGCATATTCTCTCTTCCCTTCAAGCACTATAACACCCTTCATGCAAAGAAATTGAAATAGATAAGGAAATCAGCGAAACACCCTCCGTTCTCAATCATTATTCCTCACAAGCATGATAACACCCTTTGTCCAATTCATTATTCCTCACCAAGCATCACATATAATAGAATATCAAGCAAGGTGGGAATCATGAACAATATCAAGAAACGTAATTAACATAACTCGCAATATGGGAATTTACCAATACTTTTGCACCAATAGACAAATCAATAATTTAATAATCATATCGCCCAATATTTCAATAACCCAAACATAGGCAATTACATGGATAAGAGAAACAAAGAGAGTTTCACAACTCTTTAGAGCTGGAAGAACATAACACATAAAGTAACATGGCACAAATAAAGCTAACTCTTCCCTCATGCTTATCCGATCGCCAACACATATACACTTGTCACCTTGCATCTAACATGCCCCCAACACATAAATCACGTAGCAAATAAAATCAATTATACCCTGATTTCCTTACAAGGTTAACCAAGACACTTACCTCTTCTTGGAATAAGTCAACTATCCAACACAGCTTTTCCTTTAGAACAAGCATCCAAACCTCCCGAATCTAGTCACTTATTACTCAAATAAATCAAAATAACCTTTAGAAACTACCTTAATATAAAAAAGGTTCCATCTTTAACATATTTAGAAGAATCAACTAAAAGTCAACCTGGGCCTACAAAGTCGAAATCTGAAATTAAGACCAAATCCCAATTATACATTCAGCTCTGAGTCCAAATATGTGATTTGTTCCAAGATCCGACCTCAACTGAGGTCTAAATATCTAAATTACAAAATCCTAAATTTCTACCCAAAACCTCTATTTATTTCACGCCCCAACCTCGGGGAGCGCGATCGACGCTCGACCAGGCGAACCCGATTGGGAAAGCCTGTTGGACACTTCCTACCCGACTAGATTACAATCAAGAGAAGACACGTCACCATTAGCTAAACAGTGGAAAGATCATAAATATAAACATTTCTAATCCATTTCATTTTGTTTTACTACATCATAGTTAAGTTCCCAAAACACATGCACTTTACGATTTAGTGAACAAGAGTTCAAAATACACATAATCCGCCTGACCTTTCTAGTACCCATACACAACCCATATAACATCTATGGAGCCTTTAAATATATAAAAGATAGTTATAGTAATGCCGGCGACAAGGCCCCGACGATACCTCAAAAAGTGGTAAAAATATACACAAGAGGTACAACATATGACCCCGGGATGAAATGGGACTCATCAAGACTGTTGAGGAGAGGATGCACCACTATCCGCGATCGACACTGTCTGCTATGGAACCACCTACATCTATTCAAATATGTAGCACCCCCGGAAAAAAGGATGTTAGTACTGTCAAATTGTACTAGTATGTACAACTAAAATACCATCTTAATAGAATAAACAATAACACAAGGGGAAAAGTAGTCATGAGATCAAGAAGAGTTTCAAACAATACAAAACCATCAAGTAAGGGTCACATTAGTTCTCAATCAATTTCCATCTTATTAAGTTGGTAATATTTAGTTCCATGTGCCACAATACACTATGCCACCGTGTTCTTACATGGAGTCCGATCTCGACCCGATCGGCTTAGTCATCTCATTTGAGACATCAACTGTATCCATAATTTCCAATCATCATTTCAAGCACAATTACCACCATGTGTGCGGCATGATGTCCGATCACGGCCCGATCGGCTAGGCCATATCATTTGAGACATTATCTTTTCAATCAATCATCTTACTTCACATTTCTTTCCCATCTTTTGATATATTGGCACGAGTGGCCTCATTTACTAAGTCGTTCTTAGAACTTGGCTGTATTTTACAATTCAAATTTCCCTTTTTACACATTCAATAACATTATCACTAGCAACCATACGGCTTATCATGTAAGGCATTTGTACTCATAAGGGAAATACTTGAAAGATCCTAAGCACATAGAGGATTTTCATACAAATTGGCATAACAACCTTTATTCGATTTTTGACATGAAGTCTTAACCTTTCCTAACATATACTTCACATTTTTACACATATCCTCGAAGGGCAAGATGACATGAAAAGCATTTAGTGCAATTATTGAACATATATCATTCAACACAACATGAGACAGTCAATTCTAGAATGATCAGTTTGGGAACTTACACCAATTTCACAGTCACCGGGGGTTTCGATTCTAAGAAGAAGGGGGTTTATCCATACATACCTCAATTGATATTTCCTTAATTTCTACAATAGTTCTAGAACCCTTAGCGCCTTTAATATATTTTAGGAGGATTACTTGAGCATTCTATCAAACACTATGTGTTTATTAAGGTTTCATGGTCCTTTTTATGAAATATTACACCAACCCATTCCTCATTCTTTTCTATCATTGATTTACGACTCCCCCACATCTTCTAGGAACACATGCATGCAATGTAATCACTCTCATCGTCATGAATTATCTCACTAATATCCCATTATAGCTATGTTTGAAATTACGAGCTGGGGTGATGAAGTCTTACCTCTTGGGATGAAGATTTAGATGTCTCACTTGAATATCTTCAAGGTTGTAAGTGATAATAGAAGAACAGTTTGGTGAAGATTAGGCCCTCCCTCTAGGACTCTCTCTCTCTCTCTCTCTATCACTCCAGAATTATAAGAAAATTTGTTCAAAATGGTCCAAAATGGGTGTTTTAACGAGATAGGGTAGGGTTTAAAAATGAGAAAATAGGAGCCCCAACACGGATTTGCGGTCGCATAATGCTTCTGCGGTCCGCATAATTGGCCTCAACATCTGGCATTTTTCTGCTTTGGTCTGCGACCAGTCGACGGTCGCATAATGCATGACAGAACTTCCACATAACCAATCTCAAAGGCGAATATGCAATCTATGTTCAACTCACAAAATGGTTCTGCGGTTGCATAATGGGCTGCAAAAATGGCATCAAAATTGGCCAAAAAGGTTACCTCACTCTGCGGCCATTCTGCGGTCCGCAGAGTGATTCTACAGCCACATAGTAGACCACAGAAATGCCCTCTTTCTGCAAAATATTTTATTATCTTTGACCTCTATGCCTAGCTCGGCATCACAAAATTTTTGGAAATTTTTTACTGGGCCTTACATTTCCACTCTATGAAACCGTAGATTTAATAGTGAAAATGCATGAAAAAGTAATGAAAATTGAACAAAAATAAGTTAGAATTACTAACCTATGATGTTTGGAAGAAAATTCTCTCCAAAATTGCCTCTATTTGGAATCTAGGTCTCAAAGATGGAGTACAATGAGCTAAGTTCTGAAATCCCAACCTTTTGCCCAACTGCAGAATTCGCAATTGCAATGTTTGCAATAGAGAACTATTGATTGCAAATGTGAACAGTGTCTGAGCCCCTCTGATGTCGCATATGCTATATAGACTTCTCAATTGCAAAGGTTGGAGCCTTCGCGAACACGAAGACAGCTTCGCTTCTACTATGTCCAGGGTCGCAAATGCGACAAAGAACTCGCAAATGCGAAGGCAATCCCTCTCCCAAATGCAAACAAATCTTTGCAAAAGTGAAGCTGCCCACCTCATCCCCAGCATTGCAAATGCGTGGCTCACATTTGCAAAGAGACCATCGCAAATGCAAGTTCTGAAGTACTAACAATCCTAATTCCTAGAAAATAAGCCCCAGAGCTCATCTGAAACTCATTTGAGCCCCTCGGGGCTCTTATTCGAACATCCACACAAGTATAATAACATCATACGAACTTGCTCGTAACCTCAAATCATCAAAATAACATCTAAAATCAAGTATCAATACCAAAATTCAGAGAACTTCAAAGTTCATAGTTTAAACTTTCATCTTTTCACATTAGGCGCCAAAATGGCCTCGGGTTACCCGAGACCCCAACCAAACATGCATACAAGTCCAAAATCATCATACGAACCTACCACAATCCTCAAAATACAGATCCAAGGTTGTTTACCAGTAATGTTGACAGTGGTCAACTCTAGACATTTTCAAGTTCAAAAATCAAGTTTTTTCTTTAAAATTCACATTTAGACTTTCTAAAAATTAACATGGACCAAGAAAGAAAGTCATATATCATCATATATCACTATGTAAGGTCTCAAATCATAAAAAGGGGAGCTAACACTCAAAATGACATGTCGGGTAATTATATTATCCACCTCTAAAAGAAACGTTCATCCTGAAACGGACATATAAATGTATAAAAAGGTGTAGATATATACTCATCATGTTGAACTTGGACTCCCAAGTATCTACCTTAGTCGGCTAGCCTCTCCAATGCACTTTCATAGAAGGAATATCCTTAGATCTCCACTTTCAAACCTGTGGATCCAGAATTGCCACTGGCTCTTCCTCATAAGTCAAATTCTCATCAAGTTGAATCGTGCTAAAGTACAAAACATATGATCTATCTTTATGGTACTTCCGAAGCATGAAAACATAAAATACCGAATGTGCCTTCTAGGCTAGGAGGCAATGCAAGCCTATAAACAACCTCCCCAACTCTCTCCAAGATCTCAAATTGGCCAATAAACCTCGATCTCAATTTGCCCTTCTTCCCAAATCGCATCACGCCCTCCATAGGCGAAACTCAGAGAAGAACCTTCTCACTCTCCATGTAAGACACATCACTACCCTTCCTATTAGCATAACTCTTTAGCCTGGACTGTGCTTTACACCCCGCACTTTTCCCCTCAGAAGAAGTAGGACTTAATGAGGCCTTTAAGCGCAACCAATCAGCCGGTGACATGTTATGGGGACAAAGGATGATTACAATTCCATCAGACAGTGAAAGATGCCCCACTGGGCGTAGTGGCCAACGCGGGGCGACCCTTTAGCACTTGGGGCGGTGGGATTTCTTGAAATTGATATAAATATTAGCACAAATTATCTCTCTTTCATTCTACTCAATCCCACCAGCTTCAGGATCTTCCAACATACTCTCAAACTCCTTCTAAGAACTCTTAAATGACTCAAGGCATATCCAAGGCAAACCTAGCAGCATTTAGCAAAATGAGTCTCGTGATCATCAATGAATCAATTGTCTTCTTGTTATATTGCTATAGGAGATTTCCTTGTAAGTGAATATAATCACCATAGAAGTGTAACAATCCAGAAAGTGTAGTTAGTTCATTAAAAATGTACGTAAGTTGACTTTGTTTCATTGGCATGACTTGATGTAAGTGTTTCTTTCTAAATGTATGTTGTAATCCTTTCTTGATATTTATGTTCATGTTCTTATTCATTCTTTACCGGTGGCATTTTCTTTGAAGTTTAAGATGTTCCCTGAAGGTATCGTAAGGTCGTGAAATGTAGTTTACTATGAGTCTAACCTTGATATATCTTGAATGTGTCCTACATTGGACTTGTATATTTGTACCTGTTTTACTTTATGAATCCGCACTATAGTCGGCCGAATACAGAACCTATTGTGCAACAATAGATCAGTTGGGTATGATGAGATATGATGTGAATTTTTTACCGAGACCTTGGGTGGATGGGTATGATTTTGTGTGATGTGAGGCTACAGAGTCCTCTCGAGGCTGACTACGTCGAGTCCTATTGAGGCCGAGTATTACTGATTCCTCCTAAGGCCGGGTACGACCGAGTCCTCTATGAGCCCGGGTACAGAATCATGTGATGTGTATTATTACTGAGACCTCTTGAGTCGAGTACGCCGAGTCATGTTGAGGCCAGGTACAGCCGAGCCCTCCTAAGGCCGGGTACGATGAGATGAAGATATGAGACTTTACTGTGTCTTTTGAGTCCGAGTACGATGTGAGATTATATGCCCTAAAGAGTGGTTGAATGAAATTATATTATATTAAATATTTAATGCATATCCCCAATGAGTGGCTTGATTTTTTTCCAAAAGGTGCATTAATGACTCATGGTTATTGTAGTGTACGCCCCCAGTGGCTTGTCTTTAGTTTTTAGGTGAAACTTGTGTGTTCATTATCTGTCTTACATATCCAATACATCTTTTGTATTGACACCCCTTTCTTCTGGGTGATGTGTGCATGCCCACAGGCATAGATAGACTCGGTGACGTCCCTCCTCAGTAAAGTTCCAGTTTGAGCTGTTGGTTTTCACACTCCATTTTTTCCGGAGTAGTTGAACAGAAGTAAATATGTACTATAGTACATGTATCTATCCTTTTGGGTATGGTGGGGCCCTGTTCCGACCAAGTTGTATATTATTGTACTCTTAGATTCTTGCAGACTAATGTCTAGCTTGTATGTAAATGTTGGTTTAAATGTTTGCAAGTTTCCTCCACAATTTGTAAAATTTGGTATTATACCTGGAGGCCTTGTTGGCCTATATTTCATGTTAAAAGGTCTAAGTATGGGGGTTGGTTCACCCTGGCGCTTGGGCGTCGTATGCCGGCCGCACCTCCTGAGGTTAGGATGTGACAAACTTGGAATCAGAACATGTTTGACCTAGGGAATCTGCAACTCGTATCTACTAGAGTTTTGTTTATGGGTATGTCATGAATCATACTTATATACAGGAGGATACAAGATATTTAGGATGGATACCTTTCTTACTGATCTTGATCGTGCATTAGAGTTGAGTCGGAAGTATTCATTTCTAATCTTCGTCTTGTTTATGTTCATAACGATGCTTACTACGAGACGTCGGGCGGTTGTTCAGGGACTAGATGAAGAGGTAGAGGAGGGTACCGGTCGGGTTCCACCTTCCCACATGGATCAACGTGAACCTCATAATGAGGCTAATACTTAGGTTTCGGGAACACCACCACTACCCCCGGAATGGCATAGAGAAACTAACGTACCCCAGATTCCTCCCATGGTTGCTCCTGACCAGGATTTAGACATAAGTGTTGTGAGGTTGTTAACTCGATTAATGTCCTCGCAGGTCCAATGTCAGACCCTTGGCACCTTAGATAGAGAAGCTTGTGCGAGAGTTTGAGATTCTATAAACCTAGACCCTCCCCCCCAGTATTCTCAGGAATAGATCCAAATAAAGATCCTTAGAATTTTATATACTAGATGAAGCAGACTTTACGAGTTATGCATGCCATTAATACTGAGTCATTAGAGCTTCCTTTTTATAGATATCGGGATGTTGTTGTTATTTGGTATGAAACTAGGAAACAGTTTAAGGTACCTCTTGTCCCACCAGCAAGATGGATGGAGTTTTCTGAGGCATTTTTATGGCAGTATTGGCCTATTGAGCTATGCCGAGCCAGGAAAGATAGATTCGTACGGTTGGAGCAAGGTAATATGAGTGTCCGAGAATATAGTATGCAATCTAATTCCTTGTCTAGATGTGGTTCTCACGCCCCAAATCTGGGGGAGGCATGACCGGCACCCGGTGCTATATTTGGCCCGAGCAAACCACTCTGTAACTGTGAACTCTGGAGGGGTAACCTTCAACTTAAGCTGATGAGGCCTACCTGAAAACTAACAATGCCAATCAAGGCCGACGAGGCCACCGTGAATGTCTACAACCAGCAATACAAAACTAACATGTACACAAGGCTAGCAAGGCCACAATACCGATATACAAAAAACACAGGACTTGTCTATAAGCCACTAGAGATAACTGAACTGTATCATGGTCAGGAAAGGGCCTTGACCTGCCCATCAAACCTGTATACATATAATGGACTCAAAGTTCTAGACTCTATAGCTCCGAGGAAGTGGAGCTTACGAACCAAGTTGATGTATGACTTTGTCTACTAGAAAGGTCTATCCAGTTGACTATCAAGACCTGTAGGCATGAAATGCAGCGTCCCCAAAAAAGGGGTGTCATTACGAAATAATATACTGAGTATGTAAGGTAATAGAATAATTGAAAGCTGAAACTGAAGTGATAATATAATAACTGAAAGTAACTAGGAGTCAAAGATGATCTGGAGATATACTTACCTCCTGATGCTAATTCAACTCTCTCAATATAGTAAGTAAAATACTTGTTCGGCCTTCTAAGTCTCGGTATGTGTAACTGCTCTGCCATAGTAGGCTTGCTCATAGGTGCTCGACCATACTAGGCTTTGTATCTCGGCCATTCGGGGCTCGCTCATAGGTGCTCGACCACAATAGGCTCGGTATATAACTTACCATCTGATTAGAGGTTGCCCAATAGGGGGCTGCCCACTGATGGTAGCTCGATGATGGTAAAACTATTGTAATACTGTCTATGTGCGTGTGTGTGTTTATATGCTCTGCTCTCTTGACTGCAAGAAGAATATACTCAACTAAATATAAATTCCCTATAAGGGAGAATACTATAACTCATGAGACTAGGATAATGTATATAAATTCAGTAGTACGGACTTCTCTTTATGTCTCGTTATCAAACACATGTAGTTACGAGATCATGCCAAAATGAAGGAAAGGTTTTGCCCTAACATACCTTAACTTCGTTGAGTCCTTAATACCTTCCAAGCAATTCATCAAACAACTCAACTCAATTTACCATAACATAAGGAGATTCAAAATCAATGCTGAGTAAAGGTTAAGTCCGCATCTTAAACTAGTAGCTCGTTTATGTAAACTTGGGTAGCATCGCCTCCTCCAATGCCATATACCAACAATAAAAACCAGCGCAATTCAATAATAAAAACATCAAAATAGGGTACAAAACATTTCATTAACAAGTCACCAACATATCACGGCGAGCGGCAAGCTCCGATTGAATCCCTTTAGCACCCTTCAACCCCATTATCATTCATTCTTGAACTTAGTAATATGTACAGTTTAATAACCAATACCTTTTAAACGATTTCCAACTTTGTACTCAATTTTAAAGTTACCCTAAATAGTCCAACACAAGATAATATCTCTGTCGATAACTTTCAATTCCTTTATATCCATTTCCTTTTCTAGTTACCAATTTCCTCAACAAGATTGCATGTAAACCAACATAATCATACTACCAATATCATTGACAAATTATTTTCCATAATTTCTAGCCACTTAAAGTTCATAAGAGCAACTTTCAAATCAATCCATCAAGAACAATAACATCTCAAGCTAATCCAAGTATTATCATTTAGTTTATCATCCTAAAAATTTAACCAACATAGAAGAAAGCTTAAGAAAAATTAGTAGGCTGTTATACTCACCTTAGACAGTGGCAACAACTTGAAGTTTCAACCAAACACATCCCACAATTATCCTCAATGACCACACAACCACAAAGAGGTGTTGTTCTTCCCTAGATTATCTTTTGATGTTGAAATATCATGTAATCACTTTGGAATCACTTTAAACCCTTATGGTATCAGTTTAGGAGGGTTAGGAGGAATATAGGGATGAGGCTAGGTGTGTAGTCTTGCAAAAACATGAATAACTCTTTTCTCTGATGTCGTATCGACAAATGGTTTAATTTGTTAGACACTATACTCGTAGATCTTAAATTTGGTAGGTAGATCACCCCTTAATTCCAAGAATATTGGAATAAAAGTTCATCTACTTTTGACCTAATGTTCAGCATATTTTATGAATGTAACTTGTGATGACCTTTGCCAACTTTTGTTCCACAACTCGCTTGACTTAAAAATATAACACACGAATATCATAAGACTAAAATAACTCATAACATAAACTTCTTATAATGTTAATCACCCTATTCTCACCCCAAAAGTACATGTTATAATAATCCTAACTTGTCGACTTTCGACAAAACTTATTTTCTTCAATTTGTCTAGATTCTAAGCCTTCCAACCCTCTTGATACTTGGCATTCGTGATCATAGATATTTGTAACATCCATGGTATCATGATTAACTTAATTTATAAACTTTTCAAAGATGATCTCATTTCTGAGCTTACATCAATCGACTTACGATGTACTCTTACGTACGAAAATATAGGGTGTAACATCATTCTCCCCTTTGGAACTTTCATCCTCGAATATTGACTGATGCGCTTATCATTCTCATTACTTATAGCGTTTATGAATACCTTAATACTTTCCTTTCCCTCTAGGCAATTGTTCTATGAAAAATCCAAAGTCCAGGGCATTCCCCTCTTAGGCCTCTTTCTCACACCACGACATGTGGTCAAAATTCTTCCAATCTCGTAACTCTTTCTACCTTCTGTCATGTAGCCTATATGACTTTGTCCCTGTACAAACGCCTATGCGACTCTTCTTTCCTGTTTCCTTCTACTTTTAGCCAATTTATAGGCATCACTTTGTGAATATATACAGAACTATGGCAATCCGCCCCTCTAGGCATCTATAGGCGTACTGAAGTCCTTCGCTTAGTACTTTGTCGAACTTACGACTATTGCTATATTTTGTTTCATAGCATCAGTTATCTATCCTCATGGATTTACTGCATCTAGGTAGGTCATACTATACCATAACACTTAATTTAGTTTTTTATTACCGAGGTTTGCTACCAAACTCTAGGTTACTCCCTCATTTCGTATCCTATACGTATAAATCTTAGTCCTTTAATGCTTCCTCATTACTGTTCATCATAAGAATGACAACCTAATCTCATCTCATACTTTGTAACTTTTATCCAGCTTTAGTTGATTCACCTTAATGTCGATCAACAATCTACCGCTGATAACTTGAAATGTCTTATGTACTACTTGTCACTAGGACTCATGTCTCATCAGGGAACATCTGAATTATTTACCTGATCCACCTAGGGACGACACTATACTTCAATAACTGTATTTCATAGCATCCCAACGTGATTAATCTTATGGGGGGGGGGAGTATTCTAATCCCATGTAGTTCATGAAATCCCTTCTCTTTGAATCAATACTTAATCGAAGACCTAAATGTTGTCCTCTTATCATTTATCAATTACACCCTTATTCTACTATCAAGGCAGCATTCCATCTCTTATAAATGCTCATAGTCTAAAACTCCTATGAGTTTATTCAGGCAATATAGAGCTTTCTATAACTTACGGAAACCATCAGATCTCTTGTTTGGATGGACTTAATCCTGAGGCCTTACCTATTCTCGTCACCTTCTCACCCACCTTTTCTTATCCTTACACCTATCTATCTAAAACTATGTTGCTCAACCATACTTTAGCTTGCGACCTACACATATATATTTATGATACTCACAACCTTCCTTTAACTTTCTAGCACCGTATATTTCCTTATGTTATTCTGGAACCTCAAGCGAGACATCACATCATCTCTAACTATTATTTACTCGGTTAACTAGACCTCTTGGTACATGTAAACCATAGGCTATAAGATATGCCACTGATGACACCACTATAATTTGTGGATATTGAATCACGATGCTTCTAGCCCTCTATCTGAAGTCAAGACTATTCACAACCTTCTGTACTTTGGTATCTCATACATTCTTTACCTTCACCTTTCATACCTTTAAATCTTGCATTGTATCTTCAGTTGCTTTCATAACCTCTCTTCCACATAGGTGGAATTCACGTCCACACCTTAAAGCTCTACTATAATACATGCACCTCATGTGCATACACAATCTGGCGAGAGCTTCATACTAACATCTTATGAGGTTGTACTCTTCGAACATGATTTATCGTTGAAATGTTATAAAATATGGTTATTGTACTATCTCTCTTGTATCTCTGCTATCAACAGTGATTCTGCAATGTTCTAAGTCACGACTTGTATAATCATCTAAGTCTAATAATCTGACTCCTTTACTTATCTATTGTAACTCTCGAGCTTCCTCTTCTCTCTTAGCCTTTGTATAGGCTTAAGATGTCTTCAAATATGAAGCTCAGGTTATTAGTTATTACCTTAGCCTTTCGTGGACTCTATGGAACATCCATGTTATAATATTCTAATAGTTCAAACCTTTGTATGTGACGTGGACCCAATTATTTCTTTTAACTTATATCGAAGTCTCCTATAACTATAAGAATTTCAATATATATGTTGCATGGATAATACTCTGAAATTTTAAGTGCATCCACAACATAACTAACTATGAGTCATAGATCGATTAATTCCCTTCATTCCTTCTCAGATGTCTTTAAACGCAAGCAATAACTTTTCCTAGTTTTTCTGCCACTTGTTGCACGAATACTTGGCTTATCTTAGTGCCCACACATACTTGAATTATGTGTAACTCATATGATCTTGAATATTACTATGTATTTTACTTCCCGTTCCTTAGTCACGATAGGTGCCACTTTCTTATGGAGTGCATGCAATATTATAGTGAGACTGTTGTTACAAGATCATTTCTCTTTTAGGTCACTATGCTTATGTTGAAGCCTTCTTCCTTATTCCCTCAGCTAGTCTTTCATTGTAAAACATAGGGTAGACCCTATGACTCCTGTAAAGCTACGAGCTTATTACAACATGTGCCTAAAGGAATTTTTGATGTTCTTACTCACCTATAATCATCCTTAGTTACTTACCTCCATGCCCTTGTGGTCGTAGGGTTACTTCAGAACTGAAATTTGATTATCTCCCCAGTGGCACTCTCTTTTATTTTCACAATACTTATACGACACCTTTTACTACCCCAACTCCTATCTCAGTATTTCTCAAGGATTACGATGTCATATCTATGAGACTAAATTTCCTGTGCTGGATTTCACTACATTTATCTTGCATGATCTACTGAATTATCTAAGACCTCTTGTCTAGCCATAACTAGGCTCTTCCTGAATTAACTACTAACTATTCGTTAGTCCATGCTCATATCTATATTCTGCGTAACCTCTCTTGGGTTATGTATTTTGTCTTAAAAAAACTTTCAGACTGCTCCTAATGTATCAACTATCCATTCACACTTATTTATCAATAACATCCTGGACAAGAACCCTTACTTCCTCTCCCCGACATCTTTCTTGCATAATGTTATGGAGTCGTAACATATCTATAGGATCTAAATAAATGCAATCTCATTCCTTTCAAATTTTTACCGCATTCTTCCTTTACTATTCCATAGTTACCTGCACCACTTAACTCCGACTTAATACCATATCACACCACTGTAACGACCCGTCCGGTCATTTTGTGAGATTTTCCCCGTTTCCCCTATTTCTACTTTATCATATATTTCTTAACCTGTTTATGTTGTGTTGGGTCGATTGGTTTAGGTTTGGAGTGGTCGTGGAGAGAACAGAGGCACTTAGCCTCTTAAAGTAGCTTAATAGTTAAAGAGTCAACTGGGAGTTGACTTATTGGTAAACAACCTCAGAATGCGGATTTTATGGTTCGGATAGCTTCGTTTGGTGATTTGGACTTAGAAGTGTGTTCGTAATGATGTTTTGGTGTCCGGTGTAGAATTAGGCTTGAATTGGCGAAAGTTAGTTTTTGGCGATTTCCGGTCGGCTGTGAAAAATAGGCTATCGGGGTCGGAATGGAATTCCAGAAGTTGGATCAAATTCGTAATGTCATTTTGGATATGTGTGCAAACTTTCAGGTCAATGTGATGCGTTTTGGTTGGTTTCAGCATCATTGGCGAAATTTAGAAGTTTTAAAGTTCATAGGTTTGAATTTGATGTAATTCTGGTGTTTTTGTGTTGTTTTTAGTGTTTCGAAGGCTCGACTAAATTTAAATGATCCTATGAGGTGTGTTGGTATGTTTGGTTGGGGCCTCGAGGGGCTCGGGATTGATTTCGGATGGTTAGCGGGGGTTTGGACTTGGGAAATTTGCAGCAAATAGCTGCTGGTGTGAATCTACTGGTGTGGCATTTCCGCAGGTGCGAAGGACCCTGCACAGGTGCGAGGATAGGCCAGGCAGGAGGAATATGTAGGTGCGAAGCATGGGCCGCACCTGCGAAGCTGCAGGTGCGAGAATTGGACTGTTAGTGGGATTTCGCAGGTGCGCACTTGGGACCGCCGGTGCGGGTCCGCAGGTGCGAGAAATTGTCTGCAGGTGCGGATTAACTAGGCAGAACAGTATAAAAAGTGCCTCCGCGAATATTTTGGCATTTTCTCCATTATTGCATGCGGATTGAGCTGAGTTGAGAGCAAATTAAAGGGGGGGGGATTCAAAGGTCTTCAGTGGAGGTAAGTTCCCGGATTATAAAACTTGTTTCTATGCTATTTTGTACGAATTAGGCTTGTAATTTGAAGAATTAAATTGGAGAAAGGTTGGGAAAATTGGGGAGGAAATTTGGATATTCTTTTGGTGATTTGAGTGGGAAATTATGACCCGATTGTGGTGTTTTTGGTATGTATAGATTCGTGGGAGGATGAGGATTCTAGTGATGTAAATTTTATTGAATTCCGAGACGTGGGCCCGGGGCTCGATTTTTGCCGAATATCAAGAATTGTGTTAAAATTTATATCTTTCGATTGGGTTTTGTTTCATTAGCGTGTATTGATGATGTTAATCTGATTTTGGTTAGATTCGGAGCATTTGGGAGCCTATTTGAGGGGCAAGCGCATCGCGGAGTAGCTTTTGGGCTGTTTTGAGGTAAGTAACGATTGTAACTCTAAACCTGAGGGTATGACACCCCGTTATTTGATATTGTGTTGATAAATGAGGTGACACACATGCTAGGTGACGAGCGTGGGGGCGTGCACCGATAGGGATTGTGACTTGGTCTGCCCCGCAGCGACTATTAAGCCGCGTATTCGGTTTGAAACCTTATGGTATCCTGTGTTTCAGATGTTTATACTTGTTTATGGGCCGTAAGCCATATTTGGGGCCTTGTGCCGACCTGTTTAGACCCTCAGGGATATTTTTCCATGTTTGGGTACTTTCACACTATTCTATCCCTATCCTGTTAGAACAATTGTGAACTCAGTCATGTTTCGTACTTGTTATTTTCACTGTTATCACACTGCTTTGAAAACTCTGAAAAGTATTTTGGGCTAAGTCCCGTGAGCCGAGATGAATTGCCCAAGTGGCTTGTGAGGGTGACTGAGTCAAGCCGAGATCCGAATATGTGAGGATATCTATAGATCGGGCTGCATGCCGCAGCAGTATATATGTGTTAGGCTGAGCGCCGAGTATGTGAGGATAGTTATGGGACGGGTTGCACGCCACAACAATATATATGTTACATATTATATGTGGGTCGGGCTGCACGCCACAGCAATATAGATTATATATATATATATATATATGGATCGGGCTGCACGCCGCATCAATATATGTTATATATTGATCGGGCTGCACGCCGCAGCAGTATACATATTAGATCGGGCTGCATGTCGCAATAGATATAGCGCTTGGGCTGAAGGAGCCCCTCTAGGAGTCTATACACCCCCAGTGAGCGTAGTCGACTATTGTATGGATCGGGCTGCACGTCGCAGCAATATATGTATGTTATATATGGATCAGACTGCACGCCGTAGAAGTATATATATATACATATTTATGTAGTGGAGCGGGCTACCCGCTGCAGCAGTTCTGTGTGTTCATGGTACTTGCTGAGTGCGAGCGTTAAGTGAGAGCATGAGATACTGATAGTGGAGTCATGAGTGACTGAGATGCTTGCCTGAGAGGCTTTATTGTGAGTGATATTGTGCCCGAGAGGATTTATTGTGAGTGATAATGTGCCCGAGAGGCTTTATTATGAGTGATATTGTACCCGAGGGGCTTATATTTTATGAAAATGTTGTTTTCACTCTTCTACATTGAGCCTCTGATAAGAAATGTTGGATAAATGTTTTATACGAGATTTTTAAATGGAACCCGGAGTTTTATGAAATATTCGGAATTGTAGATTCCTGACTTCATTTACTCATTTCCACTGTTATTCATTATATTGATTTAAATGATTTAAATTCTCGTCACTACACTCAAGTTTTTAGTTACTTTGATTACTTACTGAGTTGGCGTACTCACGTTAATCCCTGCACCTCTATGTGCAGATCCAGGTATCGGACCATTTCACTAGTTGATTTTTGGACGAGCTTGGAGTTGTTCGAGGATTGAGGTAGCTGCTCAGCGTCCCCAGCTCACCTCCTTTCCTTCCCTCAGATTATAGTTCTATTGGTCTTTGTGCCTCAGACTTTTGTTGTAGCAAGTCACTTTGTTGTACATTATATTTTAAGTCTTATATGCTCATGACAGTTGACTCCAAGTTTTGGGGAAGTTTGTATTTTGTTTCATCTCATTCTACTATTTTAAAATCTGCTAAATTTTGGGAAAATCATGATATATATATTGATAGTCTGAGATTGTTGGGTAGCCTAGTCCCACGATAGGCGCCATCACGGCTGGTTAGGATTTGGGGTCGTGACAAGTTGGTATTAGAGCCTAGGTTACACAGGACTCAACGGTCATGAGCAGGTTTAGTAGAGTCTTGCGGATCGGTACGGAGACGTCTGTACTTATATTTGAGAGGCTACAGAAACCTTAGGAACAATCTCTTTTTTTTCTTGAAATCTGTCGTGCCATTTGATTGGTTACGGAAATCTAAACTTCTATTGTTTTATTCTCTCCCAGATGGGAGGACTCGCGCCACCGATCAACGCGATCAACCACCAGCTAGACCAACAAGGGGTCGAGGCTGCGGTCGAGGCTGTGGTAGAGGTAGGGGGCCAGCCCGTGCGGCAGCCAGGGAAGTATCATTTTATCCCCCCTACTATTCAAGATCAGCTTCCTGCCGCAGATGCTCTAGCAGGACAGGCTTAGGCACCGGCAGTGCCTATTGTTATTCCGGGTCTTCAGGAGACCTTGACTCAGATCTTGACAGTGTATACCACTTTTGCTTAGGCAGTTAGCGCTACTTCTTAGGCCGGGGGAGACAGTCAGACTCCAGTTTCCCGGACACCTGAGCAGGCTACTCAGGGCCAGCAGACACCGGGGGCGGCTCCAGCCCAGCCGGTTGTTCCAGTTCAGGACTTCGTGGTCCCAACTATGCCAGATGATGAGCAGCATAGGCTGGAGAGGTTTAGTAGACTACAACCTCCGACACTCAGTGGTGCTGAGGGCGAGGATGCCGAGGGTTTTCTAGATAAGTTCTAGAGGATGTTGCGTACTGCTGGGATTTTGGAAACCAGTGGGGTCTCATTTGCTACCTTTCAGTTTTCTGGTGCTGCTTTCACTTGGTGGGAGTATTTTGAGAGGTGTAGGACTGTTGGTTCAGCACCCCTTACCTGGCAGCAGTTCTCCAGTATCTTCTTGGAGAATTAGGTACCCAGTCTCACTGGGAGGAGCAGCGCAGGCTTTTTGAGCAGCTGCATCAAGGGAAGCTATCAGTGACGCAGTACGAGATGCGGTTTTCAGAGTTGGCTCGTCATGCCCCCGAGTTGGTCCCTACTTATAGGGAGAGGATTATGAGGTTTATAGATGGCCTTACTTATCAGCTCCGCCTTTTCATGACCAGGGAGAGAGTAGAAGATGCTACATTCGAGCAGGTTGTTGAAATGGATCGAGATATTGAGTCGGTTCTCCACCAGGAGCGGGTAGAGAGGGAGGCCAACATGCCTCGTGGATTGGGTGGTTCTAGTATTGCTCCTTCCAGGGGGCAGTTTCAGCATGGCAGGGGCCGTTCATTCAGGCCTCCTCGGTCAGGCCGCCCAGCCTATAGTGGTGCATCTTCGGGGTATGGTCCCCGCGGTTTTCAGCCCGGCCATTCTTCATTCGGTGCCCTTCCATCCCAGAGTGCAGCTCGAGCACCATCAGTTCAGGGTTCTTCTATGCATGGTTCTCTTAGTGGCCATTCTGGTGCCAGGGGTTCATTTCAGTCCCAGTCTCCAGCTCCGGGGAGTTGTTATGAGTTTGGAGAGTTCGGGCATATGAAGAGACAGTGTCCTCATCTTCTTGGAGGTCCATCTCAGCTGAGGAGCCAGCCTTCGACTTCAGCTCCAGTTAATTTACCACTCACCCAGGCAGCCAGGGGTGGTAGTCAGTCAGCTAGAAGCCGCCCTAGAGGGGAAGGTCGAGCAAGTGGAGGTCAGGCCCGTATGTATGCCTTTCCAGCCAAGACAGATGCTATGGCCTCTAATGCAGTGATCGCATGTATTGTCTCAGCCTTTAGCCGAGATGCTTTGGCCTTATTTGACCCTGGTTCTACATATTCCTATCTTTCTTCATATTTTGCCCATTTTCTGGATATGGCCCGTGAGTCTTTAGTTACATCTATTCATGTGTCGACTTTGGTGGGCGATACTGTTGTTGTGGACCATGTGTATCGGTCGTGTGTGATATCTACTGGGGGTCTGGAGACCTGAGTGGACCTACTGTTACTCAGCATGATTGATTTTGATGTGATATTTGGCATGGACTAGTTATCTCTGTGTCATGCCGTTCTTGTTTGTCACGCTAAGACTGTAACCTTAGCTATGCTTGGATGTCCGAGGGTTGAGTGGAGAGGTTCTTCTGATTATGTGCCTAGCAGGGTGATTTCCTACCTGAAGGCTCAGTGTATGGTTGAGAAAGGGTGTTTATCATATCTAGCTTTTGTGAGGGACGTTAGTGGTGAGACTCCCGCTATTGATTCGGTTCCTGTGGTCCGTGAATTTTCGGAGTGTTTCCTGCAGACCTGCTAGGCATACCACCTGACAGGGACATTGATTTTGGTATTGACCTGGCGCCAGGCACTCATCGTATTTCTATTCCACCTTATCGTATGGCACCAACGGAGCTAAATAAATTAAAGGAGCAGCTGTAGGAACTCCTAGATAAGGGGTTCATTTGGCCTAGTGTGTCACCTTGGGGTGCACCGCTGTTGTTTGTAAAGAAGAAAGATGGTTCTATGCGTATGTGTATTGATTATCGGCAGCTGAATAGAGTTACAGTGAAGAACTGGTATCCCTTGCCTCGTATAGATGACTTGTTTGATCAGTTGCAGGGTGCCGGGGTATTTTCTAAGATTGACTTGCGTTGCGGCTATCATCAGTTGAAGATTCGGGGGCCAGACATCCCGAAGACTGCTTCAAGACTAGATACGGTCATTATGAGTTTCTGGTTATGTCATTTGGGCTGACCAATGCCCCAGCAGCCTTTATGCACTTGATGCACAGTGTGTTCCAGCCTTATCTGGATTCTTTCATCATCGTGTTCATTGAAGATATCTTGGTATATTCCCGATCTCGTGAGGATCATGAGCAGCATTTGAGAGTTGTGCTTCAGACCTGAGAGAGAAGAGACTGTATGCAAAATTTTTGAAGTGTGAGTTATGGCTTGATTCAGTAGCATTCTTGGGGCATGTGGTGTCCAGTGAGGGTATTCAAGTTGATCCGAAGAAGGTAAAGGCGGTGCTGAGCTGGATTAGACCGTCATCAGCTACTGAGTTTCGCAGTTTCCTTGGTTTGGAATGATATTATCACCGTTTCGTAGAGGGATTTTCATCGATTGTAGTACCTATGACCCGACTGACCCAGAAGGGTGCTTAGATCAGGTGGACTGAGGAGTGTGAGGAGAGCTTTCAGAATCTCAAGTCAGCTTTGACTACAACTCAGGTATTTATTTTGCCTACGGGTTCAGGTTCTTATACAATATACTGTGATGCCTCGAGAGTTGGCCTTGGAGCGCTTTTGATGCAGGACGGTAGGGTGATTTGCTACGCATCGAGACAGTTGAAGGTGCACAAGAAGAATTATCGAGTGCACGATCTTGACCTAGCAGCTATTGTCCACGCCTTGAAGATTTGGCGTCATTATTTGTATGGAGTGCATTGTAATATTTTCCCTGATCACCGTAGTTTGCAGCATCAGCTTAAGCAGAAGGATCTAAATTTGCGTCAGAGGAGGTGGTTGGAGCTTCTCAAGGATTATGACTTCACTATTTTATATCATCCGGGGAAGGCTAATGTAGTGGCCGATGCCCTGAGTCGCAGAGCGGAGAGTTTGGGGAGTTTAGCCTACCTTCCAGTAGCAGAGCGACCTTTAGCACTTGATATTCATGCTTTAGCAGGTCAGTTGGTGAGATTGGATCTATCAGAACCTCCGCGAGTATTGGCTTGTGTAGCCTCCAGGTCTTCTCTTTATGATCAAATTAGAGCATGCTAGTATGATGATCCAAATTTTCTTGTTCTTCAGGACAGGGTCCGTCGCGGTGATGCCAGGGATGTGATTATTGGTGATGATGGGGTCATGAGGATGCAGGGCCAGATTTGCGTGCCCAATGTGGATGGGCTCCGATATATGATTCTAGCTGAGGCCCATAGTTCGCGGTATTCCATCCATCCGGGTGCCGCGAAGATGTATTAGGATATGAGACAGTATTATTGGTGGAGGCGGTTGAAGAGAGATATTGTTGAGTTTGTGTCTCGGTGTCTCAATTGCAGCAGGTCAAGTATGAGCACCAGAGACCAGGTGGATTGCTTCAGAGATTTGATATTCCGGAGTGGAAGTGGGAGCGACTCCCATAGACTTCGTAGTTGGACTCCCATAGACTTCGAGGAGGTTTGATGCTATATGGGTTATTGTGGATCGGCTGACCAAGTCCGCGCACTTCATTCCTGTTGGTAGTACTTATTCTTCGGAGCAGTTAGCTAAGATTCATATCATGGAGATTTTTCGATTGCATGGGGTTCCAGTTTCTATCATTTCTGACAGAGGTACTCAGTTCACATCTCAGTTTTGGAGAGCCTTAAATAGTGAGTTGGGTACTCAGGTCGAGTTGAGCACATCGTTTCATCCTCAGACTGATAGGCAGTCAGAGCGTACTATTCAGATTCTGGAGGATATGTTGCGTGCATGTGGCATTGATTCTAGGGGTTCATGGGACCAGTTTTTGCCACTCGCAGAGTTTGCATATAATAATAGTTATCAATCGAGTATCCAGATGGCTCCGTATGAGGCTTTATATGGTAAGAGGTGCAGATCACCCGTTGGTTGGTTTGAGCCGGGCGAGGCTAGGCTATTGGGCACAGACTTGGTTCAGGATGCGTTGGGTAAGGTGAAATTGATTCAGGAGCGGCTTTGCATGGCACATTCTAGGCAGAAGAGTTATGCAGACCAGAAAGTCCGAGATGTGTCTTTCATGGTTGGGGAGAAGGTACTGCTGAAGGTGTCACCCATGTAGGGTGTTATGAGGTTCGCGAAGAGGGGAAAACTGAGTCCCCGATTTATTGGTCCTTTTGAGGTCCTTCAGAGGGTTGGGGAGGTGGCTTATTGACTTGCCATGCCTCCTAGCTTATCGAGTATCCATTCGGTGTTCCATGTTTCGATGCTCTGGAAGTATGTTGGTGACCCGTCTCATGTTTTGGACTTCAACGCGGTTCAGCTCGAGGGTGATATTTCATATGAGGTAGAACAAGTGGCTATTTTGGGTCGTCAGGTCAGAAAGATGAGGTCTAAGGATATAGCTTCAGTGAAGGTTACGTAGAGAGGGCAACCGGTGGAGGATGCCACCTAGGAGACCGAGCGGGAGATGCGGGACAAATATCCTCACTTATTCGAGACTCCAGGTATATTTCGAAACCCGTTCGAGGATGAACATTTGTTTAAGAAGGGGAGGATGTAACGACCTAGCCGGTCATTTCGTGAGATTTGACCCGTTTCCCCCATTTCTTCTTTATCATATATTTCTTAGCCTGTTTACGTTGTGTTGGGTCGGTTGGTTTAGGTTCAGAGTGGCCGTGGAGAGAACAGAGGCACTTAGCCTTTTAAAGTAGCCTAATAGATCAAAAGTCCATTGGGAGTTGACTATTGGTAAACGACCTCGGAATGCGAATTTTATAGCTCGAATAGCTTTGTTAGGTGATTTGAGACGTAGGAGTGTGTTCAGAATGAAGTTTTGGTGTTCGGTGTAGAATTAGGCTTCAATTGGCGAAAGTTAGTTTTTGGCGATCTCCGGTCAACAGTGGAAAATAGGCTATCGAGGTCGGAATGGAATTCCGGAAGCTGGAGCAGATTTGTAATGTTATTTTGGATATGTGTGCAAAATTTCAGGTCAATGAGATGTGTTTTGGTTTGTTTCGGCATAATCGGAGAAATTTAGAAGTTTTAAAGTTCATAGGTTTGAATTTGATGTAATTTTGGTGTTTTTGTGTTGTTTTTGGTGTTTCGAAGGCTCGACTAAGTCTGAATGATGCTATGGGGTATGTTGGTATGTTTGGTTGGGGCCCCGAGGGGCTCGCGATTGATTTCAGATGGTTAGCGGGGGTTTGGACTTAGGAAATTTGCAGCAAATAGCTGTTGGTGTGAATCTACTGGTGAGGCCGCACCTACGGAAGAGAAGCCGCAGGTGCAATGCCGCAGGTGAGAAGGACCCTATGCAGGTGCGAAGATAGCCCAGGCAGGAGGAATCCGCAGGTGCGAAGCATAGGCCGCACCTGCAAAGCCGCAGGTGCGAGAATTGGACTGTTAGTGGGATTTCGCAGGTGCGCACCTGGGAACGCAGGTGCGAGGAATTGTCCGCAGGTGCATATTAACTGGGTAGAACAGTATAAAAAAGTGCCTCCGCGAATATTTTGGCGTTTCCTCCATTATAGCATGCGGATTGAGCTGAGTTGAGAGCAAATTGAAGGGGGGATTCGAAGGTCTTCTGTGGAGGTAAGTTCCCAGATTATAAAACTCGTTTCTATGCTATTTTGTATGGATTAGGCTTGTAATTGAAGAATTAAATTGGAAAAAGGTTGGGAAAAATGGGGAGGAAATTTGGAAATTCTTTTGGTGATTTGACTGGGCAATTATGGCCCGATTGTGGAGTTTTTTGTATGTATAGATTCGTGGGAGGATGAGGATTCTAGTGATGTAAATTTTATTGAATTCCGAGACGTGGGCCCAGGGCTCAGCTTTGGCCGAGTTTCGAGAATTGTGTTAAAATTTATTCTTTCGATGGGTTTTGTTCCGTTAGTGTGTATTCATGATGTTAATCTCATTTTGGTTAGATTCGGAGCATTTGGGAGCAAATTCGAGGGGCAAGCATATCGCGGATTAGCTTTTGGGCTGTTTTAAGGTAAGTAATGATTGTAACTCTAAACCTTAGGGTATGACACCCCGTTATTTGATATTGTGTTGATAAATGAGGTGACACACATGCTAGGTGACGAGCGTGGGGGCGTGCACCGATAGGGATTGTGACTTGGTCCATCCCGTAGCGACTATTAAGCCGCGTATTCGGTTTGAACCTTATGGTACCCTGTGTTTTGGATGTTTATACTTGTTTATGGGCTGTGAGCCATGTTTGGGGCCTTGTGCCAACCTGTTTAGACCCTCAGGGGTATTTTTCCATATTTGGGTACTTTTAAACTATTCTACCCCTATCCTGTTAGAACAATTGTGAACTCAGTCATGTTTCCTACTTGTTGTTATTTTCACTGTTATCACACTACTTTGAAAACTCCGAAAAGTATTTTGGGCTGACACCCGCGAGTCGAGACGTATTGCCCAAGTGGCTTGTGAGGGTGACTGAGTCAGGCCGAGAGCTGAGTATGTGAGGATAGCTATGGATCGGGCTGCACGCCGCAACAATATATATGTTATATATTATATGTGGGTCGGGCTGCACGACGCATCAATAGAGATTATATATATATATATGGATCGGGTTGCACGCCGCAACAATATATGTTATATATGGATCGGGCTGCACGCCGCAACAATATATATGTTATATATTATATGTGGGTCGGGCTGCACGACGCATCAATAGAGATTATATATATATATATGGATCGGGTTGCACGCCGCAACAATATATGTTATATATGGATCGGGCTGCACGCCGCAACAGTATACATATTGGATCAGGCTGCACGCCGCAGCAGATATAGCGCTTGGGCTGAAGTAGCCCCTTCGGGAGTCTGTAAACCCCCAGTTAGCGCAGTCGACTATTGTATGGATCGGGCTGCACGCCGCAACAATATATGTATGTTATATATGGATCGGGCTGCATGCCATAGCAGTTATATATATATATATACATATATGTAGTTTAGCGGGTTGCCCGCCGCAGCAGTTGTGTGTGTTCATGGTACTTGCTGAGTGCGAGCGTTAAGTTAGAGCATGAGATACTGATAGTGGAGTCACGAGGGACTGAGAAGCTTGCCCGAGAGGCTTTATTGTGAGTGATATTGTGCCCGAAAGGCTTTATTATGAGTGATATTGTGTCCGAGAGGTTTTATTGTGAGTGATATTGTGCCCGAGGGGCTTATATTTTATGAAAATGTTGTTTTCACTCTTCTTACATTGAGCCTCTGATAAGAAATGTTGGATAAATGTTTTATACGATATTTTTAAATGGAAATCGGAGTTTTATGAAATATTCATAATTGTAGATTCCTGACTTGATTTACTCATTTCCCCTGTTATTCATTATATGGATTTACATGATTTAAATGCTCGTCATTACACTCAAGTGTTTAGTTACATTGAATACTTACTGAGTTGGCATACTCATGTTACTCCCTGCACCTCTGTGTGCAAATCCAGGTACCGCACCATCTCACTAGTTGATTTCCGGACGAGCTTTTAGTTGTTCGAGGATTGAGGTAGCTGCTCAGCGTCCCCAGCTAACCTCCTTTCCTTCCCTCAAATTATAATTCTTTTGGTCTTTGTACCTCAGACTTTTGTTGTAGCTAGTTACAATGTTGTACATTGTATTTTCAGTCTTAGATACTCATGATAGTTGACTCCAGCTTATGGGGAAGTATGTATTTTATTTCATCTCATTCTGCTATTTTACAATCTACTAAATTTTGGGAAAATCATGATATATATATTTATAGTCTGAGATGGTTGGTTAGCCTAGTCCCACGATAGGCGCCATCACGACCGTTAGGATTTGGGGCCGTGACAAATTGGTATCAGAGCCTAGGTTACATAGGACTCAACGGTCATGAGCAGGTTTAGAAGAGTCTTGCAGATCGGTACAGAGACGTCTTTACTTATCTTTGAGAGGCTACAGAACCCTTAGGAACAATCTTTTTCTTTTCTTGAATTATGTCGTGCGATTTGATTGGTTCTAGAAATCTAAACTTCTATTGTTTCATTCTCTCACAGATGGTGAGGACTCGCGCCACCAATCAGGGGCGATCAGCCACCAGCTAGACTAGCGTGGGGTCGAGGCCGCGATCGAGGCCGTGGTAGAAGTAGGGGCCAGCCCGTGCGGCAGCCAGAGCAGTATCGGTTGATCCCCCTACTATTCAGGATCAGGTTCCCGCCGCAGATGCTTCAGCGGGACAAGCTCAGGCACCGGCAATGCCTATTGTTATTCCGGGTCTTCAGGAGACCTTGACTCAGATATTGACGGTGTGTACCACCTTTTCTCAGGCAGTTGCCGCTACTTCTCAGGCCGGGGGAGGCAGTCAGACTCCAGTGCCCGGACACCTGAGCAGGCTACTCAGGGCCAGCAGACACCAAGGGCGGCTCCAGCCCAACCGATTGCCCCAGTTCAGGACATCGTGGTCCTACCTATGCCAGATGATGAGCATCGTAGGCTGGAGAGGTTTAGTAGACTACAGCCTCCGACATTCAGTGGTGCTGAGGGTGTGAATGCCCAGGGTTTTCTAGATAAGCGCTAGAGGATGCTGCGTACTGCTGGGATTTTGGAGACCAGTGGGGTCTCATTTGCTACCTTTCAGTTATCTGGTGCTGCTTTCACTTGGTGGGAGTCTTTTGAGAGGCGTAGGCCTGTTGGTTCAACACCCCTTACCTGGCAGCAGTTCTCTACTATCTTCTTGGAGCTGTGTCAGTGGGAGCTATTAGTGATGCAGTACGAGATGCGGTTCTCGGAGTTGGCTCGTCATGCCACCGAGTTGGTCCCTACTGATAGGGAGAGGATTAGGAGGTTTATAGATGGCCTTACTTATAAGCTCCACCTTTTCATGACCTGGGAGAGAGTATCAGATGTTACATTCAAGTAGGTTGCTGATATTGCTCGAGATATTGAGTCGGTTCGCCGGCAGGAGCGGGTATTGAGGGAGGCAATGAGGCCTCGTAGATCGGGTGGTTTTAGTGGTTATCCTTCCAGGGGGTAGTTTTAGCATGGCAGGGGCCGTTCATTCAGGCCTCCTCGAGAAGGCCGCCCAGCCTATAGTGGTGCATCTTCGGGGCATGGTCTCCACGGCTTTCAGCCCGACCATTCTTCATTCGGTGCCCTTCCAACCCAGAGTGCAACTCGAGCACCATTAGCTTAAGGTTCTTCTATGCATGGTTCTCCTAGTGTCCATTCTGGTGCTAGGGGTTCATTTCAGTCCCAGTCTCCAACTCCAGGGAGTTGTTATGAGTGTGGAAAGTTCGGGAATATGATGAGGCAATGTCCTCATCTTATTGGAGGTCCATCTCAGCTGAGGAGCCAACCTTCGACTTCAGCTCCAGTTACTTCACCACCCACCCAAGCAGGCAGGGGTGGTAGTCAGTCAGCTAGAAGTCGCCCTAAAGGGGGAGGAAAAGTAGGTGGAGGCCAGGCCCGTATGTATGCCTTTCCAGCCATGCCAGATGTTATGGCCTCCGATGCAGTGATCACAGGTATTGTCTCAGTCTGTAGCCGAGATGCTTTGGCTTTATTTGACCCTAGTTCTACATATTCGTATGTTTCTTAATATTTTTCCCATTTCTGGATATGCCCCGTGAGTCTTTAGTTACATATGTTCATATGTCGACTCCGGTGGGTGATACTGTTGTTGTGGACCGTATGTATCGGTCGTGTCTGATATCTATTGGGGGTCTGGAGACTCGAGTGGACCTATTGTTACTCAGCATGGTCGATTTTGATGTGATATTGGGCATGGACTGGTTATCTCCGTGTCATGATGTTCTTGATTGTCACGCTAAGACCGTGACCTTAGCTATGCCCGGATGTCCAAGGGTTGAGTGGACAGGTTCTTCTGATTATGTGCCTAGCAGGGTGATTCCCACTTGAAGGCTCAACGTATGGTTAAGAAAGGGTATTTATCGTATCTGGATTTTGTGAGGGACGTCAGTGGTGAGACTCCAGCTATTGATTCGGTTCTTGTGGTCCGTGACTTTCCGAACGTGTTTCCTGCAGACCTGCCAGGCATGCCACCTAACATGGACATTGATTTTGGTATTGACCTGGTGCCACGCACTCAGCCTATTTCTATTCCACCTTATCGTATGGCACCAGCGGAGCTAAAGGAATTAAAGGAGCAGCTTCAAGAACTCCTAGATAAGGGGTTCATTCGGCCTAGTGTGTCACCTTGGGGTGCACCGGTGTTGTTTGTAAAGAAGAACGATGGTTCTGAGCTAGTTGATCCAAAGAAGGTAGAGGCGGTGCTGAGCTGGCCTAGACCGTCATCAGCCATTGAGATTCGCAGTTTCCTTGGTTTGGCAGGATACTATCGTCGTTTCATAGAGGGATTTTCATCGATTGCAACACCTATGACCAGTCTGACCCAGAAGGGTGCTCAAATCAGGTGGACCTAGGAGTGTGAGGAGAGCTTTCAGAAGCTCAAGTCAGCTTTGACTACAACTTTGGTATTGATTTTGCCTACGGTTTTAGGTTCTTATACAGTATACTGTGATGCCTCGAGAGTTGGCCTTGAGCGGTTTTGATGCAGGACGGTAGGGTGATTGCCTACACATACAGACATTTGAAGGTTCATGAGAAGAATTATCCAGTGCACGATCTTGAGCTAGCAGCTATTGTCCACGCCTTGAAGATTTGGCATCATTATTTGTATGGAGTGCATTGTGAGATTTTAACTGATCAGCGTAGTTTTCAGTATCTGCTTAAGAAGAAGGATCTCAATTTGCGTCAGAGGAGGTGGTTCTAGCTTCTCAAGGAATATGACCTCACAATCTTATATCATCCCAGGAAGGCTAATGTAGTGGCCGATGCCCTGAGTCGCAGAGCGGAGAGTTTGGGGAGTTTAGCCTACCTTCTAGTAGCAGAGCGACCTTTAACACTTGATGTTCAGGCTTTAGCAGGTCAGTTGGTGAGATTGGATCTATCAGAGCCTCTGCGGGTATTAGAGCATGCCAGTATGATGATCAATATTTTCTTGTTCTTCAGGACAGGGTCCGTCGCGGTGATGCCAGGGATGTGGTTATTGGTGATGATGGGTTCATGAGGATGCAGGGCCGAATTTGCGTGCCCAATGTGGATGGGCTCCGAGATTTGATTCTAGCTGAGGCCCATAGTTCGCGGTATTCCATCCATCTGGGTTCCGCGAAGATGTATCAGGATCTGAGACAACATTATTGGTGGAGGCAAATGAAGAGAGATATTGTTGAGTTTGTGGCTCGGTGTCTCAACTGTCAGCAGGTCAAGTATGTGCACCAAAGACCAGGTGGATTGCTTTAGAGATTTAGTATTCCGGAGTGGAAGTGGGAGCGAGGCACCATGGACTACGTAGTTGGACTCCCACGGACTTCGAGGAGGTTTAATGCTATATGGGTTATTGTGGATCGACTGACCAAGTCCGCACACTTTATTCCTGTTGGTACTACTTATTTTTCGGAGCGGTTAGCTGAGATTTATATCAGGGAGATTGTCCGATTGCAGGGGGTTCCAGTTTCTATGATTTCTGACAGAGGTACTTAGTTCACATCTCAGTTTTGGAGAGCCGTACAGAGAGAGTTGGGTACTCAGGTCGAGTTGAGCCCAACGTTTCATCCTCAGACCGAAGGGCAGTCGGAGCTTACTATTCAGATTCTGGAGGATATGTTGCGTGCATGTGTCATTAATTTTGGGGGTTCATGTGACCAGTTTCTGCCACTCGCGGATTTTGCATATAATAATAGTTATCAGTCGAGTATCCAGATGGCTCCGTATGAGGCTTTATATGGTAGGAGGTGCAGATCTCCGGTTGGTTTGTTTGAGCCGGGCGAGGCTAGGCTATTGGGCACAGACTTAGTTCAGGATGCATAGGGTAAGGTGAAATTGATGCAGGAGCGGCTTCGCACGTCGCAGTCTAGGTAGAAGAGTTATACAGACCGTAAGGTCCAAGATGTGTCTTTCATGGTTGGGGAGAAGGTACTGCTGAAGGTGTCATACATGAAGGGTGTTATGAGGTTCGGGAAGAGGGGAAAGCTGAGTCCCCGATTTATTGGGCCTTTTGAGGTGCTTCAGAGGGTTGGGGAGGTGGCTTATAGACTTGCCATGCCTCCCAGCTTATCGATTATCCATCCGGTGTTCCATGTTTCGATGCTCTGGAAGTATGTTGGTGACCCGTCTCATGTTTTGGACTTCAACGCGGTTCAACTCGAGGGTGATATGTCATATGAGGTAGAGCCAGTGGCTATTTTGGGTCGTCATGTCAGAAAGCTGAGGTCTTAGGATATAGCTTCAGTGAAGGTTTAGTGGAGAGGGCAGCCAGTGGAGGATGCCACCTGGGAGACCCATCGGAAGATGAGGGACAAATATCCTCACTTATTCGAGACTCCAGGTATATTTCTAGACCCGTTCGAGGATCAATGTTTGTTTAAGAGGGGGAGGATGTAACGACTCGGCCGGTCTTTCATGAGATTTTCCCTGTTCCCCCCATTTCTGCTTTATCATATATTTCTTAGCCTGTTTATGTTGTGTTGGGTCGGTTGGTTTAGGTTCGGAGTGGTCGTGGAGAGAATAGAGGCACTTAGCCTCTTAAAGTAGCCTAATAGTTGAAAAGTCAACTAGGAGTTGACTTATTGGTAAACGACCTTGAAATGCAGATTTTATGGCTTGGATAGCTTCGTTAGGTGATTTGGGACTTAGGAGTG
The DNA here is from genome assembly GCA_005239525.1 of Nicotiana knightiana. Taxonomy (NCBI): domain Eukaryota; kingdom Viridiplantae; phylum Streptophyta; class Magnoliopsida; order Solanales; family Solanaceae; genus Nicotiana; species Nicotiana knightiana. Next base: position 59,114 of record MDKJ01095646.1, read on the forward strand.
TGTTCGGAATGAAGTTTTGGTGTCCGTTGTAGAATTAGGCTTGAATTGGCGAAAGTTAGTTTTTGGCGGTTTCCGGCCGATAGTGGAAAATAGGCTATCTGGGTCGGAATGGAATTCTGGAAGTTGGAGTAGATTCGTAATGTCATTTTGGATATGTGTGAAAATGTTTAGGTCAATCGAATGTGTTTTGGTTGGTTTCGACATCAATTGCGAAATTTAGAAGTTTTAAAGTTCATAGGTTTGAATTTGATGTAATTTTGGTGTTTTTGTGTTGTTGTTTATGGTGTTTCCAAGGCTCGACTAAGTTTGAATGATGCTATGGAGTATGTTAGTATGTTTCGTTAGGGCCCCGAGGGGCTCGGGATTGATTTCAGATTGTTAGCGGGGGTTTGGACTTACGAAATTTGCAGCAAATAGCTGATGGTGTGAATCTACTGGTGTGGCCGCACCTGCGGAAGGGGAGCCGCAGGTGTGAAGGACCCTGCGCAGGTGCGAAGATAGGCCAGGAAGGAGGTGCGAAGTATGGGCCGCACCTGCGAAGCCGCAGGTGCGGAAAAGGGATCGCAGGTGCGAGAATTGGACTGTTAGTGGGATTTTGCAGGTGCGCGGGTCCGCATGTGCGGATTAACTAGGCAGAACAATATAAAAAGTGCCTCCGCGGATATTTTGGCATTTCCTCCATTGTTGCATGCGGATTGAGCTGAGTTGTGAGCAAATTGAAGGGGGATTCGAAGGTCTTCAATGGAGGTAAGTTCCCGGATTATAAAACTTGTTTCTATGCTATGTTGTACGGATTAGGCTTGTAATTTGAAGAATTAAATTGGAAAAAGGTTGGGAAAAATGGGGAGGAAATTTGGAAATTCTTTTGGTGATTTGAGTAGGCAATTATGGCCCGATTGTGGAGTTTTTGGTATGTATAGATTCTTGGGAGGATGAGGATTCTAGTGATTTAAATTTTATTGAATTTCGAGACGTGGGCCCGAGGCTTAGTTTTGACCGAATTTCGAGAATTGTGTTAAAATTTATATCTTTCGATTGGGTTTTGTTCCGTTAGCGTGTATTGATGATGTTAATCTGATTTTGGTTAGACTCGGAGCATTTGGGAGCCAATTCGAGGGGAAAGCGCATCGTGGAGTAGCTTTTGGGCTGTTTTGAGATAAGTAACGATTGTAACTCTAAACCTGAGGGTATGACACCCCGTTATTTGATATTGTGTTGATAAATGAGGTGACACACATGCTAGGTAACGAGCGTGGGGGCGTGCACCGATAGGGATCGTGACTTGGTCCGTCCTGTAGCGACTATTAAGCCGCGTATTCGGTTTGAAACCTTATGGTATCCTGTGTTTCGAATGTTTATAGTTGTTTATGGGCTGTGAGCCATGTTTGGGGCCTTGTGCCGACCTGTTTAGACCCTCAGGGGTATTTTTTCCATGTTTGGGTACTTTTACACTATTCTACCCCTATCTTGTTAGAACAATTGCGAACTCAGTTTATGTTTCGTACTTGTTGTTATTTTCACTGTTATCACACTACTTTGAAAACTCTGAAAAATATTTTGGGCTGAGTCCCATGAGTCGAGATGAATTGCCCAAGTGGCTTGTGAGGGTGACTGAGTCAGGTCGAGAGCCGAGTATGTGAGGATAGCTATGGATCGGGCTGCACACCGCAGCATTATATATATGTGTTAGGCCAAGCGCCGAGTATGTGAGGATAGTTATGGGACGGGCTTCACGCCACAACAATATATATGTTATATATTATATGTGCATCGGGCTGCACGCCGCAGCAATAGAGATTATATATATATATATATATGGATCGGGCTGCACGCCGTAGCAATATATGTTATATATGGATCGGGCTGCACGCCGCATCAGATATAGCGCTTGGGCTGAAGGAGCCCCTCCAGGAGTCTGTACACCCCCAGTGAGCGCAGTCGACTATTGTATGGATCGGGCTGCACGCCGCATCAGATATAGCGCTTGGGCTGAAGGAGCCCCTCCAGGAGTCTGTACACCCCCAGTGAGCGCAGTCGACTATTGTATGGATCGGGCTGCACGCCGCATCAATATATGTATGTTATATATGGATCGGGCTGCACGCTGCAGCAATTTTGTGTGTTCATGGTACTTGCTGAGTACGAGCGTTAAGTGAGAGCATGAGATATTGATAGTGGAGTTACGAGTGACTGAGAGGCTTGCCCGAGAGGCTTTATTGTGAGTGATATTGTGCCCAAGAGGCTTTATTGTGAGTGATACTGTGCCCAATGGGCTTATATTTTATGAAAAATGTTGTTTTCACTCTTCTTATATTGAGCCTCTGATAAGAAAAGTTAGATACAATTTTTATACGAGATTTTTAAATGGAAACCGTAGTTTTATGAAATATTCGGAATTGTAGATTCGTGACTTGATTTACTCATTTCCACTGTTATTCATTATATGGATTTACATGATTTAAATTCTCGTCACTACTCTCAAGTTTTTAGTTACATTGATTACTTACTGAGTAACTAAAATTCTTTAATATGTACTTACCTATTACTTACTGAGTTACATTGATTACTTACACATTAAATTCTTTAATATGTACTGCAAACTCTTACAATATGTAAATATGTTGACATGATCTCCATGTAAATAGTGATGCCATATTTTCAAAGCAAATATAACACCCGCTAACTCAAGGTCATGAGTCGGGTAATTTTTCTCATGCTTTCTTAGTTGCCTCAAAGAATAAGGAACAACTCTACCGTGTTGCATCAAAACACTGCCCAGTCCTGCTCTAGAAGCATCGCAATATATAACATTACCTTCTGATCCTTTGGGTAAAGCTAAAACAAGTGCTGATGTTAGTCTATTTATTTAAACCTTGGAAACTCCTTTCATAAGTGTCATTCCACTAGAATTTAGCCGCCTTATGTGTCAACTTTGTTAATGGATCAACAATAAAAGAGAAATTCTCCACAAATCTCCGGTAGTAACCAGCTAAACCTAAGAAAGTACGCACTCTGTAATGGTAGTGGGCCTTGGCCAATTCTTAATTGCTTTGATCTTTCTGATTATCAACTTTAATGCCCTTATCTGATACAATATTCCCAAGAAAAGCCATTGAGTTCAACCAGAACATGCATCTAGAAAATTTAGCGTACAACTTACCATCTCAAAGAGTGTATAAAACCGTTTGCAAATGCTCTGCATGCTCAACTTCTGATCGAGAATACACCAAAATATGATCTAGTATCACAATCACAAAGATATCCAAACATGGTTTGAACACCTGATTCATTAAATCCATAAAATCCATTGCTGCATTGGTTAAGCTAAAACACATAAACAAGGAATTTTTAATGGCCATATCTGGTCCGAAAGGCTGTCTTCGGAACATCTTCTTCCTTGACCCTTAACTAGTGATACCCAGATCTGAGATCGATCTTTGAAAATAACCTAGCGCCTTGAAATTAGTCAAACATGTCATCAGTTATTGGAAGAAGATACTTGTTCTTAATGGTTACCTTGTTCAGTTGTATGTAATCAATACACATCCTCAACAAACTATCTTTATTTAGGATAAATAACACTGGGGAACCCTACGGGGAAGTGCTAAGTCGAATGAAGCCCTTATCAAGAAGATGTTTCAATAGGGCTTTCAACCCCTTCAATATAGCAGGGGACATTCTGTACTGATGAATAAATATCGATTGTTTATATGGAAGCACATCGATAGAAAAATCTATCTCCCTCCCGGGAGGGATTCCTGGAAGCTCATCGAGAAATTTTTTGACAACTGGAACCGATCGAAGAGCTGGAGGCTTTGCCTCCGCATTTTGCAGTCGTACCAAATGATAGATGCATCCTTTTGAGATTGGCTTTCGAGCCCTAAGGTAAGAAATAAACTTTTCCTTTGGTGCTGTAACATCACCCTTCCATTCAATGATGAGCCCTCCTACAAAGTTCAAGCAAACAACTTTTGTCCAACATTCCACAGGCATAGCAAGAAGCCAACCAATCCATTCTCATAATAATGTCAAATTCCACCATTTCATATTCATTTAAATCAGCTACGTGTGGTGGTCATAAATCATTACTTCACACCCTCGATATGCTCGTCTAACTATCACAGACTCACCAACGGATGTAGACACTTAAAATGACTAATGTAATAATTCAGCCTTCTTACCATATTTACCAACACCAAATAGAGTAATGTACGACAAAGTTGCACCTGGATCTATCAAAGCATACACATTCATGGTGAATACGAATAGTGTACCTGTAACCACATTTGGGGATGACTCTAGGTCCTGTCGACGTGACAATGCATATATGCGATTCTGTTGTCCACCTGAACTAGACGCTCCACCTTACCTCTACCTCTTCCAACTGATGTTTGCAAACCCTACCCATGAGAGCGTACTGATGAAGAAGAAGATGCTATGGAGTGGGATCCTACTACTCCCACGTGTCTCTGGGAAAAAATGCATAATATATTTGGGTTGCCCACACAAATAACATAAATCTAAATTTTGGCGACATGGACCAACATGGCTCTTACCATATTGGCTACAATACAATATCGGGGGTCCAATCTTATTTTCATCTCCACTGTACTGTGAGTTATGCCCTCGGCTCTAAACCCACATCAAGACTCTCTCGTATCACTTGTGGATGAGGCTCTCTTACCACCGATAAAATAAAAGCTCAGAAAGTTCAAACCTGACATGAGTTTGAAAATCAAAGAATAAGTTACCAAGCAGATCAATGCCAAAGTTCTTCGGGTAGTGGAGTACTCGACATGGTTAGCCAACATTGTACCTGTGCCGAAGAAGGACGGGAAGGTCGGAGTCTGCGTCGACTACTAGGATCTCGCTAGTTTATGGTACGGAGGATGTTATTCCTGCCGAAGTGGAGATTCCATCTCTAAGAATTATACAAGAAGCTGAGCTCAGCGATGCATAATGGGTAAGAAGCCGTTATGAGCAACTAGCTCTCATAGACGGGAAGAGAATGAATGCAGTATGTCATGGTCAACTATATCAGAACAGAATGGCCAGGGCCTTCAACAAGAAAGTCAAGCCGAGACGATTCACACCAGGGCAGCTGGTGTTAAAGAAAATCTTTCCACATCAAGATGAAGCCTAGGGGAAGTTCTCTCCCAACTGGAAAGGTCCGTACATAGTTCATAGAGTGCTGATAGGAGGAGCACTTATACTTGCAGAAATGGACGGAGAAGTCTGGCCAAAGCCAATCAATTCAGATGCAGTCAAGCGCTACTATGTGTAACTCTATGTGTTTTTGTCAACAATGTAAATTGAATACGTCCAACCTGATTCCGTTTAAGAGGGGATACGTAGGCAGCCCTATGGGTTCGGTCACAATTCAATAAAATCTATTTTTCCCTCGCAATTGGAAACTGGGGCAGAATTTTGAGAGGGACCCTCAAAATCCTGAAGTGAGCAGCAGTCCACAAGCATTCACCTAGCCAACTGGGGCAGAATTTTGAGGAGGACCCTTAAAATTCTGAAGCAAGTTCAGCCAATCCCCGCACGAGCAGCAGTCAGAGGCGTCCACCCAGCAAACTGGGGCAGAATTTTGAGGAGGACCCTCAAAATTCCGCAGCAGGAGAGGTCGCAATGTCTCGAACCGTGTCACGTCATCAGTTCGTCTAAAACTATTTTAGATTATATATTATACTTTTAAAAAATCATGCATATTTATTTTTTTGAAACAACTTGTTTAGCGAACGCTACCCCAATGATACAGACAGTATCATCATGATCAAGCAAACGAGCCAAGCAGATCCAGCGGGAATGCGAACTAACCTTCCCCCTTTACAAAACTCACGATCTTTCTTTGGATGCAGGCACAAAAATTGCAAAAGCCCCAAAACATATTATCCGCTAAAGGACAGACATCGTTCCTCAAACTCGTCGCACATGCCAACATTTATTATCAGCACAAACGATGCTTCATTATCACAATGCTCTACCGCAATTTAACACTAGTTAAGAATTTTTGTTGTCCTTCCTTTAATCTTGCATAAGGCTACCTTTCTGCCTTCCGATACTAAACGTTGTCTCCATCTGCATTCGCATCTTGCATAAGGCTACAATTTTTCCTTCCGAGGTTAAGCTCTACCTCCATCTGCATTCGCATCTTGCATAAGGCTACCTTTCTGCCTTCCGAGACTAAACGTTGTCTCCATCTACATTCGCATCTTGCATAAGGCTACCTTTCTGCCTTCCGAGACTAAACGTTGTCTCCATCTACATTCGCATCTTGCATAAGGCTACCGTTCTGCCTTCCGAGACTAAACGTTGTCTCCATCTGCATTCACATCTTGCACAAGGCTACCATTCTGCCTTCCGAGACTAAACGATGTCTCCATCTGTATTCACATCTTGCATAAGGCTACCATTCTGCCTTCCGAGGTTTAACGCTACCTCCATATGCATTCACATATTGCATAAGGATACCATTATGCCTTCCGAAGTTAAACGCTACCTCCATCTGCATTCGCATATTGCATAAGGCTACCATTCTGCCTTCCGAGGCTAAACGTTACCTCCCATTTACTTCTCAAAAGCAACCAATGCCTTTAGTATTATTTACTGTCACACCTCTTTTATGTCCCACAACCCTATTACGAGGTTGGTGAAGAGTTTTTCCAATC